>JAPYYJ010001672.1:0-13866 GCA_028533885.1 Nasua narica | reverse complement strand
AGATCCCCGTAACCCTTGTGACAATCAGGATTCAAAAGAGTTTCATCTCCCCAGAAAACTTCCTCTTGTCTCTTTGTAGTCACACCCTCCTCCCCACTCGAACCACTGTCAATCACTGATATAGTCTCCATCACCACCGTTTTATCAAGAAGGTCATTAAATGAAATCATACAGTACATTACTTTTGAGACCGGCTTCTTTCAGTCAGCATGATGCCTTCATCTAAACTGCTGCTCAGGTCTGTTCCCTTTTTATCGTTGTGTAGGATTCCATTGCATGTGTGTACCACAGTTTATCCATTCACTAGTTGAAGGGCAATTTGGCTTCTCCAGTTTGAGGCAATTTTGAGAAAAGCTGCTATAAACATTTGTGTACAGGTTCTTGTGTGAAGAACAGTGGTTTGCATTTCTCTAGGATAAACACTCAGAAGTGGGATTTCTGGGTCAAAGGGTAAGTGTATGTTTGGCTTTATAAGAAACTGCCAGACTGTTTTCCAGAGTTTCCGTATCACTGCATTCCCACCAGCAATGAGAATTCTGGTTTCTCCACATCCTCTCCGGTACTTGGTATTTTCAGTCTTTTTATTTAAGCCATCCTCATAGGTATGTAGTGGTATCTTCCATGTGATTTAAATTTGCATTTCCCTAACGGCTAGTGACACTGAACATCTTTTTCATGTGCTTATTTGCCATCCATGTATCCTTTTTGGTCGACGTGTCTGTGTTCAAGTCTTGACCCCATTTTTTAAGGTGAATTGTTTGTTTTCTTACTGTTGAGTTGAGAGATTTATTTATTTATTCTGGATTCGGTCTGTTATTGGCAGTACAATGATATACAAATGTTTTCTCCCAGTCTGTAGCTTGTCTTTTCAATCTCTTAACACTCTCTCTCACAGAACAGACATTTTTACTTTTGATGAAGTCTGGTGTATCAGGTTTTTTTCTTTTGTGCATTGTGCTTTGGGTGTCATATCTAAGTACTCTTTGCCTAATCCCAGGCCATGAAGATTTTTCCCATGTCTTCCTCTAAAAGATATACAGATTTGGGGGTCGTGGGGGGTGGGGAAGAGAAATGAAACAAGATGGGATGGGGGAAGGAGACAAACCATAAGAGACTCCTAAACTCACGAAACAAAATAAGGGTGGCTGGGAGGTGGGGTCGGGTAGGGTTATGGACATTGGGGAGGGTATGTGCTATGGCAAATGCTGTGAAATGTGTAAGCCTGATGATTCACAGACATGTAACCTGGGGCAAATAATACATTATATGTTAATAAAAAATTACAAAAAAAATAAAAGATATACAGGTTTATGCTTTTTTTTTACATCTGTGATCTATTTAGGGTTAATTTTTCTATAATGTATGAGGTTTGCATGGATGTCTTTTTGTTAGTTTGGTTGGTTGGTTTGGTGGGGGGGTGGGTTTTATTGCATATGGATGTCCACTTGTTCTAACATCATTTGTTGAAATTAATACCTCTTTAGACCAAATTCTCCTTAGGACTGTGCCTTCTTTAGAAATGAAGGAGTTACAGAGGATTCTTTCTTGGGTTCCTCCTCTCTTACCAGGAATCACCCTTGTACTCCTGTTCCTAATTTCTTTCTGAGTCTTTCTGATTTTGGGTTTATTTTTAATGCCATGTAATGGAACACTTATTATTTGTGAGTTGATTGAGCATAAAGTATTTCATTATAAAGTGGCCATCCATCACAAGAAGGCATGTGAGCTGTAAAAAACATTAACTGTGCACTCTGGGCTGGAATGCAACTTTACCAGAATAATGCAGCTTTTGTATTGTGTGCAGTTGGGATAAAACAAGAGACAGATAGATAGACAGATATTGTTGGGGAAACAGGTGTTGGCTGAACCCGGGTCTTGTCCCATGTTTTCTGAACATGGTTGTTTCCCAATGCTTTCAGGATTGCTCCTCCAGATTCAGCTGTCTTAAAGGTTCCCTGGGTATCTTTCAGAACAAATAATGTGACTTCTCAGAGTGCTGCTGTTTCCAAAAATGTTCTTGTTCATTCTCCAGCTTACAGACATGTCTTTTTTTTTTTTTTTTTAAGATTTTATTTATTGGGGCGCCTGGGTGGCTCAGTGGGTTAAAGCCTCTGCCTTCGGCTCAGGTCATGATCTCAGGGTCCTGGGATCGAGCCCCACATCAGGCTCTCTGCTCAGCAGGGAGCCTGCTTCCCCCTCTCTCTCTGCCTGCCTCTCTGCCTGCTTGTGAGCTCTCTCCCTCTGTCAAATAAATAAATAAAAATCTTTAAAAAAAAAAAGATTCTATTTATTTATTTGACAGAGAGAGACACTTCGAGAGAGGAAACACAAGCAGGGGGAATGGGAGAGAGAGAAGAAGCAGGCTTCCCGCTGAGCAGGGAGCCCTATGCAGGGCTCCATCCCAGGACCCCAGGACCATGACCCAAGCTGAAGGCAGAGGCGCAATGACTGAGCCACCCAAGCGCCCCCACACATGTCTTTAGAGACAGCAATGGCGAGTAGTTAGAATACTTATCCTAGCTCTTACGGATTACATGTCTGTTGCCTTTGTTTTCCCCATCTGTAAAATGGGAAATGTACATTATTGTCCAATTCTTGAGCCTAATAGCATACAGGGTATCTGAGGCAGAATAAGATTCCTTAGTGTTAGTGTCACTAAGAATTTATGATCTGCTGCCATAGAAACCATTTTCACCTGTTGGAGAAAAGTGAATAAATAGAATTTGGTACATTTAAGGGACAGGGAAAGACTGCTACCAGTCCTGTAATTGATACTCTTTGGAGACTCTCTGATTCTTCTCAAAAGTTTTGGCTGTTGACCCTTTGGTCTTTTCCATATCTGTGGACTTTGCTAATGACAGTTCAGAATTTAGTTCTTTTTTATTTCCTTTTATTTCCCATTCAGGGCCCCTAGAGGAGAGACCTGACAGGGTGCTAATTGATAATAAACCTATAATTGTCTTCTCTTCTTGCTGCCATCAAACACTGAAACTTTTTACAAGACTATGAGAGGAATTTGGATTGAAAAAGTTGCTCCAAGTGTAATGATTGCATAAAGTTGGGGTGAATTGTTCTCTTTTTAAAGTATAGCAACAAAAGTTTTTAATTTCTCCTGGGCTTTCAAATTGCCTGCTTAAGTTTGGGCTTGGTCTCTTACAATGTATGCAGAAAATGGCAAGGCAGGGTAAAGGACCAGAGCAGCTCTGGCTTTTGCCTGTATGTTACAACCTAATTGCTTTCCTTTCAATATGTGCCAATTTCCTCTAGAAGGAGAAAACTAGTGTTTATAGAGTTGATACACATCAAACTTTGCTCTCAGTAAGACAGATGGATCAGTCTGTCCTCAGGCCTCTGCAATACATATGAGGCCAGTCCCTTTGGGCCTGATTTAGCTCTGCCAGCCTTGTTAAAAGGGCCTCACTCTTCCTTTTGGATTAGGAGGCAACCTGGGCAAACCTGATGCTTAATTCGTGTGGCAGTACTAAAATCAATAGCTAACAGTGTTTAGTCATTGGATAGGAGGAGGAAAGGTAGAGAAGAAACTTCAATTCCAGGATTGTTGAGTTTTAAATTTTTATTTGCCATCCAACTCATACAGTTAATAAATATATCTAGTAGTAAACCTGTAGCAGCAAAAGCCTGGTATAATATTAAAGAACATAATGCCAGGTTTAAGAGTATGGACTTTGGAAGCCAGAAAAGACCTGGCTCTAAATTCTGGCTCTTTCATTTTTTGTGTGATCTTGGGCATGTCTCTTAACCTCTTAGTGCCTTGATTTCTCTCTTTCTTTCTTTCTTTCAAGAGAGAGAGCGAGCAGGGGAGGAGGAGAGGGAGAGAATCTTAAGCAGGCTCCACACTCAGCAGTGCTGAGCCTGACTCAGTGCTCAATCTCACCATCCTGAAATTATGACCAGAGCTGAAATCAAGAGTCAGACGCTTGCCTGGGCCGCTGAGATGCCCTAGCCTTGGTTTCTTTATCTGTAAAATGGAACAGTAATACTGTTTCTCAGGGTTATTGGGAGGATAAAATAAATAATTTATGTGTAACAATTAGGCTTAATAATCTGTATAGCTGGTCCTGATGTCTGAGTCAAATTAAGGTGGTTGTCCTTGGCAGTGGAATAGGATTCTTCTTTGTAAGGGTGGTAGATAGCAGCTCCTGGCAGCAAGGTAAACTGGCTATTCAGTTGGGTTGGCCATTCAGGGCTAGGATCAGCCTAAAAAATGAATACTTCCTAAAGACTTGTTTTATTTTGTTTTTTGTTTTTAAGATTTTATTTATTTATTTGACAGAAAGAGAGATTATAAGTAGGCAGAGAGGCAGGCAGAGAGAGAGGGGAAGCAGGCTCCCGGCTAAGCAGAGAGCCCGATGTGGGGCTCGATTCCAAGACCCTGAGATCATGACCTAAGCCAAAGGCAGAGGCTTTAACCCACTGAGCCACCCAGGCGCTCCTTGTTTTGTTTTGTTTAAGATTTTATTTATTTTAAGATTTTATTTTATTTATACTTGAAAGAGAGAATGAGAGAGAGCATGAGAAGGGGGAGCGTCAGAGGGAAAAGCAGACTCTCCGCTGAGAAGGGAGCCCAATTCGGGACTTGATCCTGGGACTCCAGGATCATGACCTGAGCCGAAGGCAGTTGCCCAACCAACTGAGCCACCCAGGCACCCCCTAAAGAGTTTTTTTGAAGGAACAAGTATTAGAAATAATTTGCCTTTCTTAGTGTGTTTGGTACCTTGATCTTCTACTGCCTGCAGTAGATTCACGCTGAATTCACGTTGTACCTAGATGTGGTAGTGATTAACCCATCATCATATTTTGTCTAATATCATAATATCAATAATATATTGATTATATATAATATATTGGTCATAATATCAAAAATAATCAACCCCCCTCCTAAGTCTAAAGGCGTCTTGAGAAACTAGGCATTTCGGCAGATATGGGAACTTTAGGAGATAGCTAAGAAAAGAGGATCTACTGACAGGAGCTTAGACAAACAAACTGGGTTTGCTTTTCCCCCAGGCTTCCTTTGTAACAGACTGTCTGCATTCATTTGCACTTACTCCCAAACTGTATTTTGCATTTTAGAAGTTTTAGGAATCTAAAGGAGCCTTAAAGAATTTAGTTAAACTACCACCACCACCACCACCACCACCACCTTCCCTAGGGAAAACTCTATGGATGAGGAAACTATGGGCCAGAGAAGCGAAATGTTTTGCCTAAGATAGGCCAAGACTGGGCCAAGTGTATTTCTTTATTTTATTTCTTTTGTATAGAGCAAGGTTGCAAAGTCTTGTCTGGGTTTTACCCTAAGCCTGGAAGATAATAAATTTTTCTGAAAGCTGCCCTTTGTCAGTGTTCCTTCAAGTCAGTTCCTGAAGTCAAGCCTAAATCCCCACGTAACCATTTGAGGTTTGGAAATAAAGGCATGACAGGTGTGGCAGATATTCCAGGGGCTTCTGGCTTTACCAAATTTTAGTTTTGCTCATCTTTTGGACCACTACTCTTGATGTCCTCTAGTGACCACAAAGAGTACAGCCTCTTCCTACTGAACTTAACAGTATCTCAAAAATTCTATTTGTAGATCATTCCCAATCTTACTTTGACTTTTACCAAAAATATTCCTGGGTATAACATAGTTAGAAAAGTAGAATATGAGGTCCTGACCCTTTTTCTTAAAATGAAATATTTTATTAAGGCACTAGGGGCTCTCGGGTGGCTCAGTAGGGTAAAGCCTCTGCCTTCGGCTTGGGTCATGATCTCAGGGTCCTGGGACCAAGCCCCACATCGGGCCCTTTGCTCGGCAGAGAGCCTGCTTCCCCCTCTCTCTCTGCCTGCCTCTCTGCCTACTTGTGATCTCTCTCTCTCTCTGTCAAATAAATAGATAAAATCTTTAAAAAGATTTTTTTTAAATAAATAAAATGTCCAGGCATAAACAGAAAAGCCAAAAACCAGAAAGCTTTTTATGTTCAAATAATTTTGTTCTGTGTCTCTGGATACAGAAATATCAAGTGGGTAAATGAACTTGACTTTTGTTTATATCATGCTCTGATTTATTAGTCTGTTATACATGATCCACCTTATGAATGATGATATTCTGTCTCTAGGAACATGAGCCAGTATTTGCAGGATGAAGAGCAAGGATGGGAGCAGGCTGGTGACCCTCTAGAAAGCAAGAAGGGAGAAGTAGGCTCTGAGGGCAAAAGGGTCGAGACAGGCATTTCTGGAGCCAAATGGTGTTGAAATAATATACCACAGGCCTTTTTCCTTGTCAGCGTAATCCAATTGAGAATGCCCAACCGCCCCTGACAAGAGTCACTCAGGAGTGAAGAGCTTCACTACCAGGGAAAGCAGCTTATGTGTGCATTTTGGCTCAGGAATGTGCCAGCCCCATGCTGGCCAAATGAGAAAAGGCTGCTGCAGGCTGGAGAACCCCAACCTCGTGGGAGGATAGTGACTGTTCCCCTGTAGGCTAAGAAGAAAGAAAGTGTTCTCTTTGGTCTAAGGGCAGTGCTTGATGCCACATGTGGAGACCTTTGGCATAGATTATCAGTGAGGGTGGCGACTCTGACGTAAAAAGAGAAAACAGTGTCAGGATTCATTCCCTTTTGGACAGGTCAGCTCATCGTCTGGAAAGACAAGAGACTTGGGGGACATCTGCATATTCTCAGATTGATGCTGGGCCAAACTGAGACTTCTCTGTTTAATATCATAATACAGGCAGTTGAACCTCCTACTCACTGCTGTTGAACGGAGTATGAGGGGAACACCACCAAGACATCTCTAAAGGGTTTCCCTCTGCTTGGTGTTGAAGTGGTTCATGAGCTTCTCCAGAAGTAGTTTAATAATTCTTATTGTAATGTTCTTATTCAGCATTGACTGGCCAGAGGTAGGACTCAAATTTGGTTTTAGAAGCAGGTGGCCTAGTCTTTGAAGGATCCCAAGTGTTCTTTTTTCAATGAGGAGTTGCATTTCCCCTTCTTATACTCCTTCCCTTTTTTCCGTCGCATCTTGGAACATGAACCAGTCACCTTCAGAGTCCGCCTCTACCTGATCTGCACTTTCTGTTTACTGGACTGTTTGTGCCTTGAAGTTGACAACCTTCCAGGGCGGGAATTTTGGCTGCTTGGCAGCGGTGTCAGATGTCTCTTTGGTTGTGAAATTATTCAGCCTGCTTACTATGAGCAGCATTGTGGCACCTTCCCCTGAAGGACTCACACAGCTTTTCTCACTATTCTGAAGAAGATCTAGACAATTGAGTCTCATTTGCCAGGCAGGGTGAGCCAGGAGTCAGAACACCAGAAACTTTTCTATTCTAGCTTCGTAGGAAGCAGTGGAGTTGAATAGCTAGTAGCACAGATTTTGTAGTCACATGAATGTGGATTTGATTCTGATTTCCACCACTTGTTAGCTGGTGGGTAGATCTACTTTCTTAGTCTCATTTTCATTTTCAAAATGAGGATAATTATGAAGAGAAGGTATATAAGGTGCTTAGCACATGGCATAGCACAAGGTAATAAATAGTAGCTGCTGTTATTGTTGTTATTTTTGTCTCTTCTAAAAAAAGGATGAGTATTTCACTCATTTGTTTAAAAAAGAGAAGCCTCTTCCTTTTTCTGATGACTATGCATACCTTGGAGAAAGCTGAAACTCTGAGAAATTAAAAGAGCTATCCCAAATTGCACCATACATAAATAACAACCACTAGTTGTCTTGGTATCTATCCTTAATTTTTATCTCTTTTAGTGTTTAGTAATCAAAGATAGAAGGCTTGCCTTTGAAGTTTTTGATATTTCCTTAGATCTTAAGAAATAAAACTGAGGGATGCCTGGGTGCCTCAGTTGTTAAGCATCTGCCTTCACCTCAGGTCGTGATCCCGGGGTTCTGGGATCGAGTCCTGCATCAGACTCGTTGCTTGGCCGGGAGCCTGCTTCTCCCTCTGTCCGCGGCTCTCCCTGCTTTGCTCTCTCAGTCTCTCTGTCTGACAAATAAATAAGTAAAATCTGAGAAAGAAAGAGAGAGAGAAAAAGAAAGAAAGAGAAGAGAAGAAGAGAAGAAAAGAAGAAAGATTGAACTGCGGCGCCTGGGTGGCTCAGTCGGTTAAGTGTCCAACTCTTGATTTCAGCTCAGATCATGATCTCAGAGTCATAGGATTGAGTCCTGTGTTGAGCCCCACAGCGGGCTCCACACTCACTGTGGAGTCTGCTTGTCTCTCTCCCTCTGCTCCTGCTCCCACTTGGAGCTTGTGCTATTTCTCTTTCTAAAATAAATAAAAACTTTAAAAAAGTAAACTGAACTTAAAATAACTTACAGTATTAAGAACCCTGGACTGGGACCCAGAACTAAAAAACTAGAATAATAATATCTTGGTTATATTTTACACATTTACTGCATTCCATGTATTATACAATATATTTTACATCCATTAAATAATTTGTGTGAATTGCCAAGCACAGTGCCTGACAGATTAGTATATGCTCAATAAATGTTAGCTGCTGTTTTTAAATATAATTTATTTTAATTCTTTAACACTTGTTTTACAGGTGATAAAATACAGGCTTTGAAAAATTTAGTATCTATTACACAGACATTAAGTTGCCCAACTGGACTCTAAATCCCATTCAAAAACCCATGTTTTCACCTAGTGCCCTCAACTTCTAGTCTTGGCTCCAATACTAACTGGCTTTGTAGCATTTTACACATTACTTAACCTTTCTCAATCTTTTTTTTTTTTTTTTTAAGTTTTTATTTATTTATTTGACAGACAGAGATCACAAGTAGGCAGAGAGAGAGAGAGTGGGAAGCAGGCTCCCTGCTGAGCAGAGAGCCCGGTGTGGGGCTTGATCCCAGGACCCTGAGATCACAACTTGAGCTGAAGGCAGAGACTTAATCCACTGAGACACCCAGGCCCCTCAATCTTTTTTTTTTTTTTTTTAAGATTTTATTTATTCATTTGAGAGAGAGAGAGAAACAGAAACAGAGCACAAGCAGGGGGAGATGCAGAGGGAGGGAGAGAAGCAGACTCCCTGCTGAGCTGGGAGCCCGACAAGGGGCTTGATGCCAGAACTCAAAGATCATGACCTGAGCTGAAGGCAGAAGCTTAACCCTCTGAGGCACCCTAGCACCCCAACCTTTCTAAATCTTAATTATCTCATTTGTAAATTATTTTTAGGGCCTAGCTTAGCCATAATATCCTAGGATTTGGTAGATTTTCTGGAATGACCAGTTGAAAATTTGAGTGTATTTTTCTAGAGCACTGTTACTCAAAGTATAATCTATAAACCATTTTAGGTTCACAAACTGCTGCTTAGTACATGATGGGATGTATACAGAAATTGAGAGAAAGCATTTAGAAATTTTTATAACATCTCGACAGTAATTTTATATATGTTGATTCTAATAATAAAATGGAATTTGTTTATTATAATTTCATTCTCTAGCAGTTCATTTTATTGTACTTTGTTTATTTTTATTTTTTTAAAAGATTTTATTTATTTGACAGACAGCTAGAGGGAACACAAGCAGGGGGAGTGGGAGAGGGAGAAGCAGGCTCCTCGCTGAGCAGGAACCCAATGTGGGGCTCGATCCCAGGACCCTGGGATCAGGACCTGAGCCAAAGGCAGGGGCTTAACGACTGAGCCACCCAGGCACCCCTTTATTGTAGTTTATAGAATGATGGGTCTGCAATGGATTGACATAAAGGAAAAAAATAAATTGGCCCTAACCACAGACTGTTTGAGAAGCATTATTTTAGAGGACCATCTGAACATCTTAACAGAATTTTTTAATTGAAACTCTAGGGCTGTTGTTGTTTTTTTTTTTTTTAACGTGTTTACAAAAAGGGACCTCTTTTTTTTTTTTTTTTTTAAGATGTATCCATTCATTTGAGAGAGAGAGAGAGAGATCATAAGTAGGCAGAGAGGCAGGCAGAGAGAGGGGGAAACAGGCTCCCTGCTGAGCAGAGAGCCTGATGCGGGGCTCAATCCCAGGACCCTGAGACCACGACCCGAGCCGAAGGCAGAGGCTTTAACCCACTGAGCCACTCAGGTGCCCCACAAAAAGGTACCTCTTAAATCAGAAATGTCCTCACTAGTGGTACCCTACTAGTAGCATGGTCTCCCCTGCCATGTCTGTCCCACCACCATGACCACCAAAAGCCGCAGGGGGTGTTTCTGTTAGAGTGTCTCCAGTGCACCTAGCAATCAGCAGTTGAACCTAGAGAGTAAAACTCCAATTCTGCCTAGACCAAACTCTTGGAAAAGTTAATGTTATATATCACAATTCTCTTTTCTTGTAGGGGTATGGGAGTGAGGGTAATAGTGAAGGTTCCTGGCAGGCCAATTAAAAACTCTAGCTCTGGGGCATCTGGGAGGCTCAGCTGGTGGAGCATGTGGCTCTGGATTGCAGGGTTGAGTTCAAGCCACACATCGAGTATAGAGAATACTTAAAAAAATAAAATATTTAGCTTAATGACTGACTGGGTAGCTCAGTCATTAAGTGTCTGCCTTCAGCTCAGGTCATGATCCCAGGGTCCTGGGATCAAGCCCCGCATTGGGCTCTCTGCTCAGCAGGAAGCCTGCTTCTCCCTCTCCCACTCCCCCTGTTTATATTCCCTCTGTCGCTGTCTCTGTCTCTGTCAAATAAATAAATAAAATATTTTTAAAAAGAAATAAAAATAAAATCTTTTAAAAAGTCCAGCTCTTCTAGTTTGCCATCACTAAGTCTCCATAAAGCATTGATTCACAGAATAGAAGTGCCAGAAAGAGTGTATTTTAGCAGTGATAGATTCTAACTACCAAATTTGACAGATGAGCCTGGGTGTCATACGCCTGGCTATTGGTAGTAATGAGAAATAGGGAGACTAATGATCCCTTCTCCATTGACTGGATTATATACTGTACAGGGGCTACATCCAGAGTGTTCTCTGTGGGACTTTGTCCAAGCCTCTATATGATATCACTCCTGGCACTTCAGGCCTCTCATGCCATAGTGAGCTCTTTTACCTTATGAAGCAGAAGATTGTCGAATAAAATCTACCAATATATTAAAAGAATAATATACCGAGACTAAGTGAGTTTTAATCCTACGAATGCAAGGATGATACAATATCTGAAAATCAGTCAGTCTACCATATTAACATTCTAAAGAAGGAAAATCACTTGATCATATCAATTGATGGGGAAAAGGCATTTGATAAAATATAAAATCCACTCATGATAATGAAGATTTACAAAAATACTTATGACTAACATCATACTTTATATGAAATACTGAATACATTTACCTTAAAATTGACAGCAAGGAAAGATGTCTGCTTTCACAGTAATGGAAGTCCCACTCAGTGGGATTGATTCACAGAATAGAATTACATACCCAGTGGCATGTAGTTGGAAAGGAAGAAATAAAACTGTTTGTAGATAATATAATTGTCCCTGTCGAAAACCCCAAGGAATCTACAAACACAAAAACAAAAAATCCTAGAACTAATAAGTGAGTATCGTAAGGTCACAGGATATAAGGTCAACACACAAAAATCTGTCACATTTCATCTCTGGTCTTGGCCGCACAAATGAAATGATGAAGGGAATAGCATTTGGAAAATGTCTCAGTAAGACGCACACATTGTGTCACCGCTATGGCTCTAAGGCCTGCCACTGTCAGAAGTCAACCTATGGCAAATGTGGCAATCCTGCCAAGCAGAAGAGAAGTATAACTAGAGTGCCAAGGCTAAAAGACAAAATACCAAGGCACCTAGTGGTACCATCGGTTAAGCGTCCAACTCTTGCTTTTGGCTCAGGTCTTGATCTTGGGGTGGTGGAACTGAGCCCTGCATTGGACTCTACACTCAGTGTGGAGTCTGCTTTGGTTTCTGTCTCCCACTCCTTCTGCCATTCCCCCTCGTGCACACACTCTCTCGCATGTGCTCTCGCTCTCAAATAAAGAAATCTTAAAAACAGAACAAAACAAAAACGAAATCCCACCTGGTTGAATGAGGCACCTAAAAATTGGATACTGCAGATTCAGGCATGGGTTCCATGAAGGAATAACACCTAAGCCCAAGAGGGCAGCTATTGCAGTATCCAGTTCATCTTAAGGATTTCAATGATTGGTCACAATAAATGTTCTGATTTAAAACAACAAAAAATCAGTCACATTTCTATATACTAAAAATGAACTTCTGGAAACAAATTGACACACAATACCATTTACAAACATACCAAATAAAATATACATCTAACAAAACATACAGAATCTACATGCTGAAAACTATACTACAGGGATGAAAGAAATTAAGAAGATATAGAGAGACTATCATGTCCATGGATTGAGAGACAATTTTGTAAAGATGGTATTTCTTCCCAAACTAATCTATAGACTCAGCACAATTCCTGTCAAATTCCCAGCAAGATTTTTTGTAAATATAGACATATTTATGTAGAAATGAGAAGGCAAAGGAACTATGCTGTAAGCAGTATTGAAAAATAATAAATTTGGAGGGATTACACCACCTGATTTTAAGGCTTAAAATATAGTTAACCAAGATAGTTTGCATTCAGAGAGTTAGATACACAGATCGATGAAACAGAATAGAGAACCCAGAATATACTTATAAAAATAAGGTCAGTTAATGATTGGCAAAGTCCAGTGACAATTCAGTGAGGAAAGTTTTTTTTCAATAAATGCTGTTGGAACAATTAAACATCCATATGGAAAAAAAAAAAGAAAGAAAGAACATGCATGCAAACCTCACACATTATAGAAAAATTAACCCAAAATAGATCACAGATGTAAAAACAAAACAAAACAAAACAAAAACATAAACCCGTATATCTTTTAGAGGAAGACATGGGAAAAATCTTCATGGCCTGGGATTAGGCAAAGAGTACTTAGATATGACACCCAAAGCACAATGCACAAAAGAAAAAAACCTGATACACCAGACTTCATCAAAAGTAAAAATGTCTGTTCTGTGAGAGAGAGTGTTAAGAGATTGAAAAGACAAGCTACAGACTGGGAGAAAACATTTGTATATCATTGTACTGCCAATAACAGACCGAATCCAGAATAAATAAATAAATCTCTCAACTCAACAGTAAGAAAACAAACAATTCACCTTAAAAAATGGGGTCAAGACTTGAACACAGACACGTCGACCAAAAAGGATACATGGATGGCAAATAAGCACATGAAAAAGATGTTCAGTGTCACTAGCCGTTAGGGAAATGCAAATTTAAATCACATGGAAGATACCACTACATACCTATGAGGATGGCTTAAATAAAAAGACTGAAAATACCAAGTACCGGAGAGGATGTGGAGAAACCAGAATTCTCATTGCTGGTGGGAATGCAGTGATACGGAAACTCTGGAAAACAGTCTGGCAGTTTCTTATAAAGCCAAACATACACTTACCCTTTGACCCAGAAATCCCACTTCTGAGTGTTTATCCTAGAGAAATGCAAACCACTGTTCTTCACACAAGAACCTGTACACAAATGTTTATAGCAGCTTTTCTCAAAATTGCCTCAAACTGGAGAAGCCAAATTGCCCTTCAACTAGTGAATGGATAAACTGTGGTACACACATGCAATGGAATCCTACACAACGATAAAAAGGGAACAGACCTGAGCAGCAGTTTAGATGAAGGCATCATGCTGACTGAAAGAAGCCGGTCTCAAAAGTAATGTACTGTATGATTTCATTTAATGACCTTCTTGATAAAACGGTGGTGATGGAGACTATATCAGTGATTGACAGTGGTTCGAGTGGGGAGGAGGGTGTGACTACAAAGAGACAAGAGGAAGTTTTCTGGGGAGATGAAACTCTTTTGAATCCTGATTGTCACAAGGGTTACGGGGATCT
>JAPYYJ010001671.1:0-13867 GCA_028533885.1 Nasua narica | reverse complement strand
TGGTGGAGAACCCTGTCCTCACTGTCTTTTTGGGAGGGGCAGCAGAAGCCTTCTGTGCTGCCCAGCGGCCTGGCAATCTCAGGGATGCTGACTGTGTTGGGGAGCCTTGTGCTCTGGCATTGGTTCAGACCCAGCTGTCACTGAAATGTTGTGTGGATGTGAGCCCATCTGACACTCAGTTTTCTGACCTCTAGAAGTGAGGAGTTATTGTGTATGGTCCTTTTTCTCCCTTCAGATGCAAGTGGGCTCGGATTACAATGCAAAGCCGGACAGCCAGGGCAGGAGTTGCTCTCACCCAGAGTGAAAGGAGCCTGGCCCACCCCTACTCCCACCCACCAGGCCAGCCTACACAACCCGTGATCTCTGTCACTGGTCACTCACT
Source organism: Nasua narica (assembly GCA_028533885.1). NCBI lineage: Eukaryota > Metazoa > Chordata > Mammalia > Carnivora > Procyonidae > Nasua > Nasua narica. The sequence goes on along the minus strand of JAPYYJ010001671.1, from coordinate 13,485 downwards.
GGTCACTGGAAGGTGAAGACACCTTCTAGATCCACCGTACTGTGAACATGAGCTATCTTCTGCTGGGCTGGGAGGTGGGAATCAGAGAGGCTCTAGGCAGGAAGAATGGGTGGGGGGTGGTGAAGTCAAGGCAGCTGTCCCAGAAAACAGCCTTTCAGACCTGGCATCTGAGAAAGGAAGGGTGTCTGTACTCAACAAGAAAAACATCAAGATGGCTAGCAGACAGGAGCTGAGCAAGAGCAGGGCCCAGACAACCCCCACTTTCTGCAGCATCTTTGTGGCTTCTGGTTGCTAGGAGCAGGCTTTTCTGTTGCTAAGCAGCTGGAGCCTGGTGGATTAAAACCAATTTCCTGTGCTCACTGTAGGGGGAGGGAGAGAAAGTGCAATGCAGATGCCCTGGAGAAGCTCATCCCTGCTTCCAGGCTTTGTTGGGGGTTGTGGGTGGTGAGTGAAAGGAAGGTGAGGCACAACTTTGAGCTGATCTCTAGGGAGAAAGTGGATGGGAGGAGTAGGGAGATGACTATGCACCAGGTACTCACTACCAAGACTAAAAGAAGAGGGTGAGACTGGCAATTAAAATGTCAATTAGAGCACTAATGAATGTTAATGCTGCTCCTTTGTGAAACCTCAGGAAAGGGCAATTAGTCCCTGGGGTTCTTCTGAACCACCTGACCAGGCCAGACAGGACTGGGCAGGGTTTGTCTTCCAGAGATGGGAGGATCAGAGCCTTTTAGGGTCCATGGGCCCCCAAGGTCCTGGGGTCCAACCTCTTACTGAAAGCCAGAGGCCCCTCCATACATGGCCCTCTGCTCTCTGCTTAGATAATAACCTCAGGATGACAGGGAGTTTACTTCTTCCTGGGGTAGCCCTTTGTGTACCTTACCCTTAGAAAGTTCTTTGTCCCTTGTAGCCCAATTCAGTCTCACTGTGACTCTCCATCAGGGGTCAAAGGAGCTAGTCCAATATGCCTTGCTGTAAGGATCTGTATTGTCTCTCTTTCGTGAGCCCCACACCCCACATCTTACCACTTCTTGGGGGGGGACAGACTTGGTGGAAGACTTACCCTGACTGGTGCCCTCTGGGCACCCGTTCCCAGCTTGATCTTTAATCTCCTTTAGGGGTGGGGCACCAGGAGAGACAAACTTACAAAGAGGTCCTGGATCCAATTCCTACACCAGAGTCCTCGCCTTTTCCACTGCACTGCTCAGGTGGAGACCTCCTGGCTTAGGACCCTGTCAGTGGGCATGTGTTTATCTTTCTGATGGTATTTCTGTTTTACAAGAGGCAGATAGGGTTTGTGGAGGAGGACAATGAGCCCTCTCCCTGCTGTCCTGATCCTGTGTCTTGATTCTGAATGTGTCCTGATCCTGACTGTCTTCAGGCCAGCCTCTGCCCCTGTTTGCTAAGCAGGACTGCTCTTTGCGATTTGGCTTGCCTAAGCCTTGGCTTCACGCAGTTGCCTGTAAATGATCAAGGGCACACTCAGCTAGGCTGAATGTTTTCTTTTTCTCTATAACACTTTCTATTGTGTAACATATATTTTTAATATTATTTTGTTTTTCTGTTTCTCCACCCTGTGAAATAAATTCCATGAGGGTTGAGATTTTTCTGTGTTTAGTTTATTGCTGTATTCTTTAGAATAGGTCTGAAACCTAATAGGTGCTCACCAATTGTATGCTGAATAATAAATAGATGCTTACATATATAGATAAGCTATTTACATACTCATATAGCATGATATCCAAGCTAAATTCTGAGTGCAAAGAAGCAGGGTACAGAACAGTATGTATTATATGTTACCTTTTTTGTGGGTGGGCAGAAGAGAAATACATAAAGGAGAAATTTATTTTTGTAAATGCCCAGAATGTCATTAGGAGAATAAAAAAGAAACTTAACTCGGGGCAGGAGAGTTGGGTGACTGAAAGAACAGGCATAGTCTGCATCTTTTTCATGGTATATCTTTTTGCGCCTTTTGAATTTTGTACCATTAACATGTATTACTTCAATGTTTTCACTAAAAAGTTAAAGCTTAGAAAGAATTTTAAAATGCCCCAAATAAAAGCCAACTCATTGAATCATTTCCAACAATCTCAGGTACTATGGTTTGTCAGCTTGCCAGACACAAGTCATATGGGCCTATGCCATGTGATCCCCTAACTGCCACTCTTTTAGGCAGTTTATATTTAATTATCAGTTATAACCAGTAACTTGCCCATGAGAAATTATTATGTTCAAATAGACTAGTTCATATTAGACGTATATGTGAAAGACTTTTAGCTGCATTAGTTGCAATAGGACCTCATTCTTTCCTGTCAAAAGCTCACCAGTCATAGCCACTCTGGAAAACAATATTGAGGTTCTTCAAGAAGTTAAAAATAGAACTACCCTATGACCCAGTAACTGCACTCCTAGGTATTTACCCCAAAGATACAAATGTAATGATCTGAAGTGGCACCTGCTCCCCAATGTTTATAGCAGCAATGTCCACGATAGCCAAACTGGAAAGAGCCTAGATGTCCATTGACAGATGAATGGATAGAGAAGATGTGGTATATATACAACGAAATATGACTCAGTCATCAGAAAGGATGAAATCTTACCATTTACACTAATGTGAATGGAACTGGAAGGTATTATGCTTTGTGAAATAAGTCAAACAGAGGGATACAATGATCATATGGTTTCACTCATATGTGGAATATAAGAAACAACACAGAGGATATAGGGGAAGGGAGGGAAAACTGAATGGGAAGAAATCAGGGAGGGAGACAGATCACGAGAGACTTTCAACTATAGGAAACACACTGAGGGTTGTTGGAGGGAAGGTGGTAGGGGGATGGGGTAACTGGGTGATGAGCATTAAGAAGGGCACATGGTGCGATGAGCACTGTGTGTTACATGCAACTGAGGAATAACTGAACTCTACATCTGAAACTAATGATGTAGTATATGTTGCCTAATTGAATTAAAAAAAAAAGTTTACCAGTCTTTTCCTTTTCTACAACATGAAGCTATGCATATCTTTCATGGGATAAGCCCTCTAATTTTAGTATATGTGCTGCCGAAGCGAGCACAGGGATAAGACCTCTAAATCATTGCCTTTGGGAACATAGATTAGTATTTTTTTCCCTGAAGGTGGCATATCGATATGTACTAAAGCTTAAAAATATTCATTTTCATGAGTATTCACTTCTAGATAACCTAAAGAAAATATTTAAAATTTGTATTATGTTTTACGCATAAGGATATTTGACATGGTGTTGTTTACAATGGGAAAATACTTTAAGTCATATAAATATCCAACAAGAGGAAAATGGTATTAGAATAAGTTTTGGCAAGGCCATGTGATAGAATATCATGCAGCCATTGAAAATACACGTTTTGTGGAAACTGAATTTAATCTAATCTTACTGAAGCGTGTTTAAGGATACAGTTAATTACATGTACTAGGCACACTGTAAGGAGCATCTGTAGGAATTATGAAAAACAAAATATCAGAATATGCCTGGCGAAGAATTATGAAAGTACAGAATGCCACAGTAAGCCTGAAGAATTATGAAAAATAAGACTTCAGAATAAGCCCAAAGTAACAAGTGATGTAAATTGAAAATCAGTTCACTGTTCACCAAAAGTTGGATGATGTGTAACAGCTATGGTTTTAATTCCATATAAATGCAGCTGAAAATCCACTAAATTTTGTTAGTCACTTGCTGGCTACCTGCATGCATTCAAGGTATTTGCTTTGTTCAATGATAAAATCTGTTAATTCTATATAAACTGGTGCTTCTTTTTGGGTCTTGCTCTGCCCCCCGACCAATAATTTAGCAATGAGGATAGGATTACTTGAATGAGCCCTTCTTCTAAATGAATTTGTCAGAGGATTTACGGCCACCTTTGATCAGATGAGACTCTGGCTGTTTGTTAAGTAGTCTCCTTTTATTTTGGCTAAGTTTAATTGGGTTACTATTAAGCAAAATAGGTAATATAGGTTCTAAGATCCCATCTGGTTCACTATTAGCTCCAATGGTAGAAAAATATGAGAAACACTAAGTGTTGGCTGAATTCACTCTGTCATGTTTGGGATGGGGATACTTATGAGTACCCTGTATTTTAATGGCCAGAGGAAAGCTTTTTCGAGGTAGACAAATGGCTGTACTTACAGGAATCTTTAGAAAAGCTCTATCTAAGCAAATGCATTATTGAAATGACTACTTCTCAGGAAATAAATTCAAGAATGAATTGGATAACCACAAGAAATGAATTAATATACTGGAGGAAAAGAATAAGAAACTGAAAGCTCTTTTTCTTTTTCCAGGTTTGCAATGTTTCCCTACTGTTGCTCTTTCTGCTTCTTCTGTTTTTATTTTTGTTTTTGTTTAACAATTCCAGGCTTCAACCCGGGACCTGGGAAAAGGGGGGAATGACCTCTTGGATGGATGGTTCCCAATGGTTATGGGAACCAGAGATGACGTCCTTTTGGAAGAGGGAGAAGTGCCAGCTTTATTCAAATGTCTTAATACGGGCTGTTCAAATCTTAATTTCACCTCTGAGATTCTCAGAAAACCAAACATACAAAACATAGGGAAGTAGAAACAATGAAAAGGAAAGAACAAGGGGTCATTGAGAATTTGGGTAAGAGATTGTGTCTTAGAAAGAAAGTGTTGTGTCTGTTAGTTATTTGTATGTCTTTGGAGAAGTGTCTGTTCATGTCTTCTGCCCATTTTTTGATGTGATTATCTGTTTTGTGAGTGTTGAGTTTGGTTCATCATCTTTAGCCATCAGGGAGATTCAAATCAAAACCACACTGAGATACGACCTTACACCAGTTAGAATGGAAAAATCAACAACACAGTAAACAACAAATATTGGAGAGGATGTGGGGAAAGGGGAATCCTCTTCCACTGTTGGTGGGAATGCAAGTTGGTGCAGCCACTTTGGAAAAACAGTGTGGAGATTCCTCAAGAAATTAAAAATAGAGCTACCCTATGACCCTGCAATTGCACTATTGGATATTTACCCCAAAGAATCAGATGCAGTACAAAGAAGGGCCACATGTACCCCAATGTTCATAGCAGCAATGGCCACAATAGCCAAACTGTGGAAAGAACCAAAATGCCCTTCAACAGATGAATGGATAAAGAAGATATGGTTTATATATACAATGGAATATTATGCCTCCATCAGAAAGGATGAATATCCAACTTTTGTATCAACATGGACAGGACTGGAAGAGATTATGTGGAGTGAAATAAGTTAAGCGGAGAGAGTCAATTATCTTATGGTCTCACTTATATGTGAAGCATAAGGAAAGACATGGAGGACATTGTGAGAAGGAAAGGAAGGGTGAATGGGGGGAAATCAGAGGAGGAGATGAACCATGAGAGACTATGGACTCTGAGCAACAAACTGAGGATTTTGGAGAGGAGGTGGGGGGTAGGGTGAGCCTGGTGGTGGGTATTGAGGAGGGCACATACTGCATGGAGCACTGGGTGTGGTGCATAAACAATGAATCTTGTAACACTTAAAAAATAAAATAAAAGTATTTGGGGGGAAGAAAGAAAGTGTTGGATTGCAAGAAAAAGAATTTATTTTTTAAAGATTTTATTTATTTATTTGAGAGTGAGAACATAGAGGGAGAGTGTGAAAGAGGAGCGGACCCCCCATTGAGCAGAGAGTCTGATGCGGGGCTTGATCTAAGGATTCTGAGATCATGACCTGAGCCGAAGGCAGATGCTTAACTGACTGATTTAAAAGACAGTAAGGTTGGGACTCCTGGGTGGCTCAGTTGGTTGAGCAGTTGCCTTCAGCTCAGGTCATGATCCCGGCGTCCTGGGATCGAGTCCTGCATTGGAGCCTGCTCCTCTCTCTGCCTCTGCCTGCCTCTCTGCCTGCTTGTGTCCTCTCTCTGTTAAATAAATAAATAAAATCTTTAAAAAAAATAAAAAAAAAAGACAGTAAGGCTAAAAAATGGCAAAATGGGAATGGAAACTACAATGCCTCAAACCTCCTTATTTTTCTTTCTTTTTTGTCATGTTTTTTTTTTTTAATTTTTTTATTAATATATAATGTATTATTTACCCCAGGGTACAGGTCTGTGAATCATCAGGCTTACACATTTCACAGCATTTGCCATAGCACATACCCTCCCCAATGTCCATATCCCTAATCACCCCCCCACCTCCCAGCAACCCTTAGTTTGTTTCGTGAGTTTAGGAGTCTCTTACTGTTTGTCTCCTTCCCCATCCCATCTTGTTTCATTTCTCTTCCCCACCCCCCATAACCCCCTGCCCTGCCTCTCAAATTCTTCATATCAGAGTGATCATGTGATAAAACCTCCTTATTTTTCATCGCAACATGAAGAAAATCAATCCTGCCCTCTTGGAGCTCCAAAGATTCAAATGCCTCTTCAAAGATATTTTGGATTACTGGGAAGACTGGAAATGTACTTTTACCAGCTGATATTATTATCTTAAGAGCTCTTTTTCAGTGCTTCGAGAAGGTCTGTAAAATTTTGATGTACCCTGGCTGCTTCATAAATTGTTGGCTTCTGGGTGATCTTGTTCAACTAACGGAACAAGCACAATGTGGTTGTATTAGTTTCTTAGGGAGGCTGTAACAAAGTACAACAAACTAGGCGGCCTAAAATAATAAATTATTATCTCATAGTTCAAGAGACTAGAAGTCTGCAGAAGGTGAACTGGAAGAAACTACAGTGCTGCAGCCAGAAGCTGTATGAACCTTCAGTGATTTTCACCAGTAGTTTACTAAGATATTATCTAAATTTACAAGGATGGATCCAGGAGCAGATTGGAAAAAATCCCTCAGTTTACTCTACTTTTGTGGTAGCCTTTTTGCCTAGAACTCAAGCACAAGTAAGAGAAAGAGTAGTTAGATTGCAGGGACAGTTTCTTAGGTATTGGCAACAGCAGCAACTCAGTTTTAAAAAATTATGGAGACAGATAAAGACAAAAAGAAACCTAAGACCTCAATATTAACTTCTCAGAATTTTTCATAAGAGGAACAAACCATTATCGAAAGCCCTCCACACATATGAGGGAATCCCCTAATGAAAAGTCAACATAACACTCTTATAAAAAGGGCATTGGAAAAACGAATGCCAGAAGAGACTGAGGAAGATCAAAGGGATAGAAACTAACTCTGATGCTTTACAACTGCCTCAAAAAGATTATTCTGCAGGAAATCACAGAGGGAATAAATGCAGATAGTGCAAACTAACAAACAAAATTGGCACAATGGGGGAACCTTGCAGCTGAGAATGGGAAAAATTTACATGGCTGTTTTTTTCCCCTTCCTTAGTCTTTTCCTGACTCTTCTTGTGGATACTGGAGGGACATGTTCTATGTTTTCTCTTTTATCTATATATTATCTATCTATCTATCTATCTATCTATCTATCTCTCTATCTCTCTATCTCTCTATCTCTCTATCTCTCTATCTCTCTATCTCTCTATCTCTCTATCTCTCTATCATCTATCTATCAATCATCTATCACATACCATCTACCATTTATCTAGCTATCATCTATCTACTTTAATTCCAGTATAGTTAACATACAGTGTTATATTAGTTTCAGGTGTACAGTATAGTGATTCAACACTTCCATACAGCGCCCAGTGTTCATCACACGTGCACTCCTTAATCCCCATCACCTATTCTCCCCATCCTCCTACCCACCTCCCTTCTGGTGACTATCAGTTTGTTCTCTATAGTTAAGAGTCTGTTTCTTGGTTTGTTTCTCTCTCATTTTCTTTGTTTTGTTTCTGAAATTCCACATATGAGTGAAATAATAAGTATTTGCCTTTCTCTGACTGACTTATTTTGCTTAGCATTATATTCTCTAGCTCTACCCATGTTGTTGCAAGTGACAAGATTTCACTTTCTTTTATGGTTGAAAAATATTACACACACACACACACACACACACACACACACACACAGATTAACCTTCTTTACCCATTCATTTGTTGATAGACATTTGGGGTTCTTCCATAATTTGGCTACTGTAAATAATGCTGCTATAAATGTTGAGATGCATGTATCCCTTTGAATTAGTGTTTTTGAATTTTTTGAGTAAGTACCTAGTAGTGTGATTACTGGATTATAAGGTAGTTCTATTTTTAATTTTTTGAGGAACCTCTATACTGTTTCCTACAGTGGCTGCACCAGTTTGCATTCACATCAAGAGTGCAAAGTTTTTCTCCACATCCTTGGCAACACCTGTTGTTTCTTGTGGTTTTGATTTTATCCATTCTGTCAGGTGTGAGGTGATCTCTCATTGTAGTTTTGATATGCATGTCCCTGACAATGAGTGCTGTTGGGCATCTTTTCATGTGTTTGTTAGCCATCTATATGTTTTCTTTGGAGAAATATCTGTTCATGTCTTCTGCCCATTTTAAAATTGGGTTATTTGTTTTTTGGGTGTTGAGATGTTCTGTCTTTTCTAATGAACTTTCTTGTTTTTCCTTGGCCCATAAAAATATCCAAGTTGTGGGTATCTCTGGACAACCTTCTATCTGTTCATTCTACTCTAGATTTCCTATGCAGTAAGTCATCTGTCAGAGGAACATGACTTTCCCTTGTCTCCTGTTGTGACTGTTAAACTGATGGGAAAGAACCTGGTATATAAACTAAGAGCTACTACATTCTGTACTCTGGATAAAGTTTTTTTTGGGGTACTCAGGAGGCAAAACACCTGAGTCGCTAGATATGTCCTTCTGAAACAAAGGGGGACAGAAGAAAGTTAGAGTTTCATTTGATGCTGGAAAAACACTCTGAATTATAGGAATTGATCCATCTTTAGGAATTAGGATTTAGGAATTTTAGAAATCCTAATTAGAAAATTGGAAAGACGGAGCATATTTTTTTTTTTTTAAAAAAGCCTTGCACCTATGAAAAAGAAAGGACAGCTAATGAATCATTGAACACTACATCAAAAACTAATAATATGTTGGCTAACTGAACATAATAAAAAATAAAGACAGAAAGGACAATAAGACATGAAAGTTCAACTTATTGTAGATTTGTAGACGATCTGAGAGAAAGAAGTTAGTCATTCCTCTGACACTTGTCATACCCAACCATGCTACTATCTTAATTTCTATACCTGCATCAGCTAAATATTTTTCTATAATAGACTTATTTTTAGTTTCTTTTCTTATCTTTAGCTTAGGAATCAAGGTTCCTCTTTGTGTTTACCTATGGAAGCTTTCTTGTAGCAATGGATGTCAGCAGTTGAGCCCTGAACAACATGGGTTTGAACTGTGTGGGCTCACTGATACACAAACTTTTTTGATGCAATACAGTACTATAAATGTGTTTTTTTCTTCCTTATGATTTTCTTGATAACATTTTCTTTTACTTAGCTTCCTTTATTGTGAGAATACATTATATAATACATATAACATATGTTTATCAACAAAATATGTGTTTATCAACTGTTTATGTTATTGATAAGGCTTTTGGTCAGTAGTAGGCTATTAGTAGTGGAGTTTTACAGGAGCCAAAAGTTGTATGTGGATTTTTGACTGCATGGGGTGTTTGCACCCTTAAACCATGCCTTGTTCAAGGATCAACTGTATATTCTCTAGACATCTATACAAGAACTTGAAAAACTTTCCCTGACTTAGTAGCCCATGCTAGTTCAACATGTGGATGATTTATTGATAACTACTAAGACTTTGCATGCCTATAAAGAGGATACTTTGGATTTCTTAATATTTTTAGCTGCTGAAGAACATAAAACCTCTCTAGATAAATTGAAGTCAAATATTCGAGACATTTAATATGAATCAACAGGTAGAAGATAGTTCCATCTTAAAGCCAGCCCATTTACACATGAAGCAAAGTACTCTGAAAAAAAAAAAAACTCCACTAATTTTAGGGGTTGGTTGAGTGTTGCAGGCAGTGTTTCTTCCTTTTCTGAAAAGACTAACCATTTCATTGAGCTGTCACACAATGCAACACTAGAACTTTTGCTGTGGTCCAAAGAAGCTAGAGAAGTCTTTTATTCTTTTTAAAGATTTTATTTATTTACTTGAGTGAGAGAGAGAGGGAGGGAGCACACAAACAGGAGGAGCGGTATGCAGAGGGAGAGGGAGAAGCAGGCTCTCTGTTGCACAGGGAGCCCATTGCAGGTCTTGATCCCAGGACCCTGAGATCATGACCTGAACAGAAGGCAGACACTTAACTGACTGAGCCACTGAAGTGCCCCTAGATAAGTCTTTTTTCTTTTTTAAATTTATTTTTTATTTTTCCTTTAAAAAATTTTAAATTAAAGTAAAATTAACATACAGTGCTTTATCAGTTTCAGGGATACAGTATAATGATTCAACAATTGTATACATTTCTTAGTACTTATTAAATAAGTATACTCTTTTTAAAAAGCTATTAACATACCACATAGTAGTAGTTTCAGATGTACAATTTAGTGATTCAACACTTCCATACATTACCCTGTGAGAAGTCTTTTAAATGTTTAAAGCAACTGATATTTCTCAGCCAGGATTAGGAGTTCCTAACTTTGACAAAATATTCTATCTTATCTGTTATGAAAATAAAGGAGCTGTTAATGGTATACTTTCTTAAAAACTAGGTTCTGGTTATAGGCTTATTGTGTACTGTTCTTTGTTATTGGATTTGGAGATGCCAGGATATTTACAAGCCTTAGCATAGTTGGTCTTCTAGTTGAAAAGACTCAGTTTTTACTCTGGAACAATTAATTTACTTACATGCACCTCATGCTGTTATTGCTATTTTATAAGTTCATATGACATAACACCTGTCACTGTGCTATGGAAATAGCTATAGAAAAGCTTTATTGTCTAACCCTGATGTTACTCTAATAAAGTGTAACTTTTTGAGCCCAGCTACTCTATTGCCAGATCTTGACCAAATACCTGAATATGATTCTCTCACAGTTGTAGTAGAAGACACTCAACCTTGTTCTGATATTCCTGTTCCTAATACTGACTTAATATTGTTCAGTTATATATCTTGTGTGAAAGACACATAGGATGCTATGGCAAATGCTGTGAAATCTGTAAGCCTGATGATTCGCAGACATGTACCCTGGGGCAAATAATACATCACATGTTAATAAAAAAGAAAAAAGAGAAAGACACATAGGAAAGTAAAAAAGTGTCATATATAGTAATCAGTCCTCATTAACTTCTAGAGGCTTATCCTCTCCCAAAAAAGATCAACCCATGAAGTAGAATTCAAGGCTCTTGCATGAACTTTTAAATTAGCCATAGATCTTAAAGTAAATATCAATCTTCAAGTAAAGATCTATACTGACAATAAATACACATTTGGTGTCTATCATGCCATGAGACAAATGTGGAAGATTAGAGGGAACTTCTAGCATCAGTGGGAACTAAAGTATCACATGAAAAATATAATTGCTGATTTATTAGAATCATCCCAACTTCTCCAAGAGATTTCTAAAACTTGCTGTAGAGCTCATACAAGATAGCAAGATGAAATATCTAAAGAAAATAAATTTGCACACCAAGCCAAGGAAAGAGCTACTAAGGTTTTGGTTGGAGAAACTGAAACTCCATTAATTCTATCCAGGAATTCCTATTCATAATTTTAGAAATATACAACTCGATAAGATTTAGACGACTGGAAACCAAAGGAAGCCAAGAAGGATACCATAAAAATATGGAAATTATGAAATAGGAGTACTCACGTATCTCAATTGTTATATGCTTGGATAGTTTTTTATGTCACCAACAAACTCATTCAGACAAAAGGAATATACTGAAAACCTTGGAATCTTACCACACTTGGAATAAGGATTAAATGATTCAGGAAATAATACAAAGGTGTATTGCTTGTCAGAAAAAGTATTTATGGGAAACCTCTAAGGTAAGTCAAGGAAGCTTACTGAAGACAATGTTACATGGGATCTGACAGCAAATAGACTTTATAGAATGTCTTACTCCATTTGAACTGCTATAATAGAATACCGTAAACTTGGTGGCTTATAAATAATGGAGATGGAGACTTACTTTTCATGGTTCTGGAGTCTGAGAAGTCCAAGGTCAAGGCACCAGCATTTTTGGTTACTGGTGAGGACCTGCTTTCTGTTTTATACACAGCAGTCTTCTTGCTGTGTCCTGACATGATTGAAGGGGTGAAAAAGCTGTCTGGGGTCTCTTTTATAGAGCCACTAATCTCACCCCTTAGAGGCTCTGCTTCCAAATGCCATCCCACTGGTGATTTGGTTTCAACATATCAATTTTGGGGAGACACATTCAGTCTATAGCATAGAATTTTCACCTTCAGAGGGTAAGAAAGATTGATTAATAATATTATGTATGTTACAGACAAAGGTCTGATATCTAAGTTCTATAAGGAACTCCTCAAACTCAACACTCAAAAAACAGATAATCACGTCAAAAAATGAACAGAAGACATGAACAGACACTTCTCCAAAGAAGACCTACAAATGGCTAACAGACACATGAAAAAATGTTCATCATCATTAGCTATCAGGGATTCAAATAAAAACCACATTGAGATACCACCTTACACCAGTTAGAAAAGCCAAAATCAACGACAGTAAACAACAAATGTTGGACAGGATGTGGAAAAAGAGGAACCCTCTTCCACTGCTGGTGGGAATGCAAATTGGTGTAGCCACTTTAGAAAACAGTGTGGAGATTCCTGAAGAAATTAAAAATAGAGCTACCCTGTGACCCTGCAATTGCACTACTGGGTATTTACCCCAAAGATACTGATGTAGTGCAAAGAAGGGCCACATGTATCCCAATGTTCATAGCAGTAATGGCCACAATCACCAAACTGTGGAAAGTGCCAAGATGCCCTTCAACAGACGAATGGATAAAGAAGATATGGTTTATATATACAATGGAATATTATGCCTCCATCAGAAAGGATGGATACCCAACTTTTGTATCAACATGGATGGGACTGGAAGAGATTATGCTGAGTGAAATAAGTCAAGCAGAGAGAATCTGTTATCATATGGTTTCACTTACATGTGGAGCATAAGGAAAAACATAGAGGACATTGGCAGAAGGAAAAGAAGGGTGAATAAGGGGAAATCGGAGGGGGAGATGAAGCATGAGAGAGAGACTGTGGATTCTGAGAAACAAACTGAGGGTTTTGGGGGGGGGTTGGGTGAGCCTGGTGGTGGGTATTGGGGAGGGCACATATTGCATGGAGCACTGGGTGTGGTACATGAACAATGAATCTTGGAACACTGGAAAAATAAAATAAAATTAATTGAAAAAAATAATATTGTGGGAGCAAGATGGCGGAGAAGTAGGAGGTTGAGATAGAGTCGGAACCCAGAAGTTCATCTAGATAGTTAATAAATCATTTTAAAAGCCAGCATACTCAACAGGAGGGAGAAGAGAGGAAGAAGAGCAATTCTAGGAGCAGAAAATCGACCACCTTCGGAAAGGTAGGACGTTTGGAAAAGTGATTCCAAAGC
>JAPYYJ010001670.1:0-13868 GCA_028533885.1 Nasua narica | reverse complement strand
CTCTCTGTTTGTTCTTGGGGTACAAAATCAGTTTCGGTGCCTTCAATCAGCAGTTGATGGGCGAGCCCAACTGGCTCCCCCTTCGCTTATGAGGAACACGCTCTCCCACCTGGACACAGCTGTGCCCAAGAAGGTGGGTAGACAGCAACCCCAGTGCGCAAGCCCGAAGTACGGCCACGGCTCGCAGCTCCCTAAGGACAGAGGGCCCGCCCTGGCGACGGCCTAAAACATTGTCGGGACCCAGACGGGACCCAGAGGCGCGCCGCAGCCCCTCACATGTGCCCTGCTCCTCCCTCCTCTTCCAGGAGGGCCGCCAGCGAGCGTTTGCTCCCCGGGCACAGGGGATGTCCCGGGCCCTCCCCCGGCCTCTCCGAGCATCCAGCCCACAGCCTCCCCTCTCTCCCGCTGGTCTCAGAATAATGGGAACGCGCTCAGAGGCCTGAGTCGGTGCCCATTAAACACGAAAGTGCGGTGTGTCTGCCCTGCCTCCCCGAAGGCCGGGCAGTCTGGAGAGACCCCGCGAGCGGGGACGGAGCGCCACGCAGTTACGGGCCTCTGCCTTGCCCATGGTAGCACCATGAACAGGACCCCACTCCGACCCGCGAGGGAGCCGAGGCACGGGGGCCAGGAAGCTTTCCTGCGCGCCACGGAGACAGCCGTGTGGCTTCAGACGGCCCAGCACATGGGCAGGTGCCTGGCCTCCCTTTGCTGCCAGACAGCGCTCCGTCCGGGATGACCCTCTCAGGCCTGCATTCTCTGGGGGTCCTGCGTGCAGCCCCCCATCTGGGCTGCTTGGGGCATAAGGGGCAGCATCAATTTTTGGAGGAAGCACTGCGAGAAATGCCCTCCCATTTCCGCTGTACAGACCAGCCCCGTGGACAGGCCCACTGCCCCGTCTCTGAGGGGAAGGGTCTCAGATGCTCCCTGCCTGCCCCGTCACAGGCCCTCGGTGGCGGGTCGGCTCGCCACAGGTGCAGGGCTGACTGCCCCCCTCCCTCCCGTGCTCCTTGCCTCGAGGCCAGGCAGGACGCGGGGTCGGCACACGGCCCTGACACTCTTCCATCTCCTGCTGGGAACTGTCTCTCCCCAAACTGGTTTAAAAGATCAGGCAGACATGGGGCGCCTGGGGGGCTCAGTCGTTGGGCGTCTGCGTTCGGCTCAGGTCATGATCCCGGGGTCCTGGGATCGAGCCCCGCGTCGGCCTCCCTGCTCAGCGGGAAGCCTGCTTCCCCCTCTCCCACTCCCCCTGCTTGTGTTCCCTCTCTCACTGTGTCTCTATTAAATAAATAAAATCTTTAATAAGTTTAAAAAAGAGATCGGGCAGACCCTTGGACCCCTTCCCCAGCTGGGCAGGGGCACGTGGGACCTCATCGTTCCTCCCATCCTTGGAGGTTGTGACCTGTCCTGCCGCTTTGACATGGGACATGATCGAGGCTGGTGACTTGCAGGCTGGTGACTCGGCCGTCTCAACAGGGACACGGAGACAGGGGACAAAGTCGTCACAGGACTTGTGGGTCAGATAAAGATTCCAGGAGGCCAGCACTTGCATGCTCAGGGGAGGAGAGACCTGGGGACCCCGGCGTCCACTCCTTGGCCCCGTCCTCTCTGAGGGACACTGGACCGGGTCCCCTCGCCCACAGCTGAGGGAAGCATGCACGGCCGACAGACGGACCAGAGCCGCCGGCTGTGCAGGCTCGGGGGACGGGGACGGCGCCGGCCCCGCGCTCTCTCCGGCCCCTCTTCGCGCTGACCCCCAGAACCCTCAAGCCCCCCCACTAATGGCTTCCCCCTCTTCTAGTTCTGAGCATCGGCGAAGGAGGCTTCTGGGAGGGCAGCGCCCGTGGCCACATCGGGTGGTTCCCGGCCGAGTGCGTGGAGGAGGTGATGTGCAGGCCCAAGGACAGCCAGGCAGGTAAGGCGGCTCGGCGGGCGCCCCCGCGTCTCCGCGGCCCTGGGGCACGGGTGGGCCTGCCTACCGAGAGAGGCCGCCGTTCAAAGCGAGGACGTCTCTCTGTGATCAAAACGGGTTGATCCGATTCCTCTGGGCTTTGTCCAAACCAGAAATAGGCTGCAAGACGGTGCGGAAGCTTTTAACTATGGGACTGCTTAGTATACGTTCTGGGAAACTTGGATGGTTCGCCGCAGCCGTTGGGAAAGGGCTCTAGTGGGTCGATGGACCCTGGAGGGCTGGCTCGTGGTCTCTCGGACTGACGTTGCACGTGGGCAGCTGGCGTGCACCGAAGGCCCCTCCCCCGTGCCCTCCGTAAGAACCGCACGCTTTGATGCGTCAACAAACACCGCCCCAGGGCGGCTGGCGTTCGCGAAGGAAATCCACTTCAGCGTCTCTCGGAACTCCGAATATAGCTTTGCTGAAAACCGCTTTGAAAGTGATTGCCAAAAGATTGAGTTGATTAAAATGTTAAGAGCAGATCATTTAGGTACAACGGAATGGGGAGGAAACGTGGTGCTCGGGGAAGGGGCAGTGCCGACGGTCCTGCGCGGAGAGCCCCGTCCGCAAGGGCAGTCTGCGTCGGGCAGAACCCTGGACCGCGGAGCGCACGTCGGAGGCGGCCACACTGGCTCTGCGGCCGGCGGCTTTGCCGTGTCTGCTTGTGCGGTCCCTGCCCCGTGGCCCGCGCCGCCGGGAGACGAGGCCTTCTGAGGACACGTGCTCTGGAAAGCGCGGTGGGCCCCCCGCGTGTGGCGGACTCTTCCTCGGGGGTGCTCAGCTGGTTCCCTCTTCGAGAACTCGATTTCGGAGGGGGCATCCACGTGTGCCGAGCTCCCCACTGTTCCGTCTCCGCGCGGCCTCAAATGCCAGGGGAAACTGTGACGCTCCCCGACTGGTAGGGGTGTCGAGGTAAGAGGCGTCCTAAACTTAGGTTTGAAAGGAAAAGCTGGGATGTGCTCCTCTGGGGAAGGCGGCTGGGCAGGGCTGTGCGCAGCAGGGGATGGGCGCGTGCTTCCTGGGCGTGGTGGTCCACGTCCTGAGCCCCAGGGCAAGCCGGACCTCCTGGCCCACCCGCGTCCTCTGGGGCAGGCAGCACGCCAGCCCCACTGGACCGTGAAGGGCAGGACCACAGCTGTGAGCCCAGTGCCCCCTCCAGGCTGCCGAGCACCTCCTTCCCGCCCTCTTGTCCTTCCTCCCTCTCCTGCTACACAACTTCAGTGCCACTGCTCTCCCGGCACACATTCCTTCCTTGGAGAGACCCGGGCACGTGGGGGCCAGGCACTGCTGCCTGGGGGCAGTCCAGGATGGCCACACGTGCGGGTCACCCGGGCCCTCCTGCTCCTTACATCCTCCAGGAAATCCCGGCTTCCTGGAGAGAGGGAGCAGAGGGCCGGGGCCCACAGCGCCCCCTCCTACCCTCTCCTGCCACGAGCCTTTTCCACCCACCTGCCGGCACCACCCCACCCGACCAGGGCACGACGTCCGCGGGGCACGGGGCAGCTCGTCCAGGCCGATGGTCCCCTCCAGAGGGGCTCCCCGGGGGCAGCGGCGCGCGCGCGTGTGTATTCTGGGAACGCTGTCGGGTGCGACGTTCCTAGAAGGATGTGCCTTGCTCCTTGCAACCCTCTGCAGAATGGCGTCCTTTTGATAAGCTGGCATTCGCTCCCCAGGCGGTGCTCTACACTCGTGGGGCTCCAGCCAGTTCTGGGGGCTGGCCGTGTGTCCTGGGGACCTTGAAAACACATAAGCTGATCCCTGACCCCAGGCGACCATGCCAGGCCCTGGTCAACATGGCGCCTGACGCCGCCACCCCACGCACATTTTCTGAGTCCCTCCGGGCGCCGGGCAGCTTGTGGGCCCGAGCCCGAGACGGCGTAGCTGTGTGCTGCCCCCGATGGTGAGACCCGGGGCTCCTCGAGCTGCCGCAAACGGCTACAAAGTGGCTTTTACTCATGAATGCGTTCTCTGGTGGTTCTGGGGTCAGAAGTCTGGTGCGGGTCTCCCGGGTCCCGGTGTCGGCCAGGCAGCGGTCCTTTCCGGAAGCTCTGGGGGACGGTAAGTGCCCTTGTTGTCTCCGGGCTCCGGATGCTGCAACGTGCTTGGCTCGTGGTCCCTCCGGCCAACTTGAGAAGGGGCCAGGGCCCTTACACCGCACGTCTCGGACCCCCTCCCGCCTGTTCCCGCGGGTTAGGACGCGTGTGGTCAGCCGGGGCCCACCGGATGGGCCAGGGGAGGGCAAGCTGATTTGCAGCCTCATTCCCTTTTTCCATGTGAGGTCACTGGTCCCAGGTGCCGGGCGTTAAGACGTGAGCGCCCTCGGGGGCATCCTCTGTCCACCCGGGAGGGTGAACAATGAACGCGGGAGCTCTGCTGGGATGTAGGCACGGGTCAGAGGAGGGGCATCCCGGGGACCTGGGACGGAGGGCGGCGGCGTGGCGGGGAGCAGGCGGGGAGCAGACTCAGAACCGGGTCGTAGGGTGGGGAAGGTTCTGGAGCGGCCCCGCCGGGCTCTGCTTGCCTTGGGCTCTCTCAGAGGGGCTGTGCTTATAGGTCGCTTTGGCCGAGGCGCGACTTACCGGCTGGAGAGCACAGCTCAGTGCATTCTGGCAAACTACACACCTGTGTCCCCGGGCACGCTCGGGACCCACGTTCCTGACCCCACCAGTTCTCTCGGGGTGCTTCCCGGCCACGCCTCCTTCCCCGGGGATCTGGCAGCGGAGGCCGGTGTGACTGGCCGGCCCTCCCAGAGACGGACCCCTGCAGCCCGCACTCCGAGGCCGGCCGCTGTGCACGCAGCCGCGAGCCCCCGTCGTCAGCCACGTTGCTGTAAGCACCAGCGATCTGTCCCCATTTGTCCCCGAGGAGTGTTCTGTCCCATGTGTGTGCCCAACAGACTGTCGACTCGTGCTCCCAGCGACGGGCATCAGGCTCGCTCCTCGATTCAGGCTCACAGGAGGGTTTCTGTACAAGCCTGTCCGCGGACGGGGTTTCACTTGTCGCGGGGAAATGGCCGGGCGCACGCCTGCGAGGTCACAAGACAGGAGTGCGTCTCGTTTTAGTGGAAACATCCAGACAGCTGTCCCAGCCTCTGAGTCTCGGGGGCTCCCGTGGCCCCACGTCCTGGCCCATGTCTGCTTAAGGGGCAGCTGCCCTGTGGGCGTGGTGGGGGTCGTGCCGTGGGCATCCTCTGCGTTCTGGGAGGTGGGGGATCGTGGCACGCGGCTTCCGTGCACTTGCTCCCCGGGGCCCGCGTCTTTCAAAGGATCTGGGCCCGTCTTATTCCACCTTTAATCGGGCCGCTGCTCTTGCCGCTCCTGGATTTGGGGGCTCCTTGTGTGCTCTGCCGTCGGCCCTTTGCCTGATATGTGTTGCAGATACTTTTCCTGAGCCTGGGACTTGACCTTTTGTTTTCCAACTGCACCTTAAACAAGTAGGGAGTTTTTTAAAATTTTAAACAAAGTCCCACTCCCTTATTTTTTTCTCACGATCAGCATTTTTTCGGTAGAACCCCCCCACCCTCCATTTTTAAATGCTGGGGGTTGGCAGACCTGGAACATACGTAGAATCCGGAGATGGCGCAACACGCTCCACATGTTTCCATCCAGCACGCTCGCTCTGCACCAAGCAGCGCGGCGTGGGTACGCATGTTCCCTCTCTCTGGGGAGCCCAACGTCTCTTCGTTGTGAAGTGAGGGTTTAGCCAGCAAATCCCACTCCCGTGCATTAAATGAAATAGGTGAATGATTCAAGGAGCCCACAGCACACAGAGGGCGGCTCAGGGCACCTTGTCTGAGCACGACCAACTGATTTCCCGTCACGCGATGACGAGCGTCAGGGGCCACAGGCAGCCCCGCCACGGAACGACGTGGGAGCCCCGGGTCGCCGGCTGGCTCGCTGATGCACGTCTAGCTTAGTGGCATGGAAAAGTCGACAGCTGTGTCTTCAAGCATGGGAAACCCTTGCTCTTCTGAACCTCGGTTCTCGTCTCTTAGGACTGTGTGTTTCTGGGGACCTCCCAGTTTCCAGCAGGCTTTCCTTCCTAGTAGCTCGTCCACCTGGGGAGGAGGGAGGGCAGGAACCTCCCTGATCTACACGGACGCCCACGTCTCCGTACCCAGACGCGCACCGGGCTGGGCTGTGACCTGTTCTTTGGAATCGTAATGCCGTGCACTATGGTGCATTCCTGGTGGAGCAGCAGGCATGGTGATCCTGGGATCGTGCGGTGTCCCTCCCCTGTGCTCCTGGTGTGCAGGTTTCGTAAGGCTGGGGCTTTCCAGCCAGATGAGTTAGGTGGGGTGAGGTCAGCCGCTGCGACAAACGATCCCGTAACTTTAGCGATCATCTGCTGTGGCCTCCCCATTCTCAAGGGCTTTCAGGGCCTCTGGCTCAGAAGGGACACACACCAGCGCCTCTCTGTTCCCAATGTCCGAGGACCCCATGGGACGTGGACGCCTCAGGACTCAGCCTTGTGGTCCCCGGCTAGGAGCCACCACTGGCGACTGACCCCTCGGGAGGATAGGGACAGAGGGATGTGGACTTGGGCACAGATATATGTACATAATAAGAGATTCGTTTTCAGGAACCGGCTCAGGCAATTGTGGGGGCTGGCAAGTCTGAGATCCGCAGGGCAGGCTCAGGCTGCAGTCGTGAGACAGAATTTCTGCTCTGAGAAGCCATAACTGATTGGGGAGGCCCACCCGCACCGTCCGGGAGAATCTCCTCCACTCAGTCAGCTGGTTGTAGGGGCTGGGGGCCTTGTCCAACGAACACTTTCACGGCAACACCTGGACGAGTGCCCGAGGTAGCTGGGTGCTGCGGTCTGCTCAGGTCGGCACCTAAAACTGACTGTCACCGTGCCCGACCCACACCGGAATGGAGAGGGTGATGGCAGCCGCCTCCGCCCGGCAGGGACCTTGGAGGACCCTCCGCTTCCCTTCATGTCCCCATCCGTAAATGTGGGCTGCCAGGTTGGACGGTGGCTTGGTCCTTTCTCTGCAGGGTTCCACACATAAACCTCGATAGGTCATGCCTCCGATGGCAGATCTCGGGTAAGAAATAGATAAAATACATCCAGACTCGTCACCTGGAGCCCTTTGATGAGTCAGTTTATGGAATGTGAATGCGTATGCGTGCAATTTTCGGTGACAGCTCATGTGTAAGCAGAAACTGTGCAACCAGGGCCCCCCGTTTGAGAAAATGACAAAACCAAGTCACTGCCAAGCATATGGTGTCTTAGCTGCTGAAACAGAGGCCCCGACGGTCTGAAGAACCCTGTTCACTTAGAATAAGATGATAAGGTGGCATGAACAACCGCTGTCCCCAGCGTCCAGAGACAGCCAGACTCTGGTCACCTGAAGGCCACGGCCCAGACCTCAGGTGCAGAACAGCATGCTCCTAACTCCTGGTACATCCCTGTGGCCGAAGCTGGTCCGCTGCCGGGATCCCTGTGCGTTCTCCGGGCGGCTGCATTCCGCTCACCAGCATTTCTTAAGGCTGTGCTGATGCCCCTCACAGCCATATGCTGCAAGGCTGGGCAGCGTTACTCTAGCCTTCCAGAGCACACGTCCTGACCCCTGTCCCCAGAGCATGCCCTCACCCTCGCCTCTCAGCTTAGCTTTTGCAGGTGACGCATGTGACCTTCCTAGTACACTCAGGAGGTGGGGACATGGTGGTGTCTCTACCCCATTTTACAGGTGAGGGTCAGGGATGGTAAGTGACTTGCTCAGAGGAGCATGTTGACTACGTGGCCAAACCAGGATGCCAGTGTAGGTCCGTCCAAGGTCCACCCGGCTGGAGTGTCCCCAGGGATCCACCAGCCTCCGAGATGTTGAGATTTGGTGGTCGTGGGTGGTGGTAAAGCTGGTGGTTGTGATGGTCTTGGTGGCCGACAGTGGTGTTGACAGTGGTGTTGATCATGGTGATGTGGGTGTTGGTGGTGACAGTGTTGACGGTGGTGTTGATCGTGGTGATGTGGGTGTTGGTGGTGACAGTGTTGACGGTGGTGTTGATCGTGGTGATACGGGTGTTGGTAGTGTTGGTGATGTTACTGATGTTGGTAGCGATGAGGATAATGGTGAGGGCAGTTGACAGTCATCAGATCTGATGGTCCAGCTTGATGAATTCTGCTGTGGCCACAGATGGAATGTGCTCACTTATCCCAGCCTGCCCAGCCTCACCTTCCTTAGTGGGAAGCTCCTGGATCGCTTCTTCCATTTCCTGAAATCTCGCTTCTTTCCTCAAGCCCTCCTCTTGGTGCAGAGGCATCAACACTGGGTGCCCTTGAGAAAAATCACTGTCCCTGTATGCCTCAGTCCTCAGTTTGGTGCTTACATGATCTTTGTGTTTCTAATTTTTTTACGTGATATATAACAAATGCAGGAGCTCACAGACCATGATGTGTCGCTTCGTAAATGGCTATAAAACAACACCCCTGCCCCACATCACCATCATCCCCGAAGCCCCCCATGCACCCCTTCACAACAGAGCCCCCTCTCCCCACTCTGACTTGCGTGTCATTCACTTCCTTATTTTGTGATAGTTCTACTTGCTTATTTCTCATCCATAAACACCGTAGCTGAGTTTTGGCCAATTTTGAACCCTTTGTAAGTGGAATCAAACTATGTGTGTTGTAGTGTGTCTGGCTTCTCTCCTAACATCTGTCTGTGGTGTCTGGATTGTGTGAGTGGCTCGGGGTACCCATTTCACTCTTGGGTCCTTCATTGGGTTTTGTCCATCTGTCCTGCCATGGGGGGCCACCTGGGTCGTCTACAGCCTGGGTCTGTCACGGGCAGTGTTGCTGTGGTCCCTGTCCCCTGGTGTAAACATATTTGCACTTCTTTACCTCATACCCCAGGATGGGTGGTGGTCAGGCCTGGATGGGTCCTCTGTCTTTCTGGATCCTTCAGTCACGTCCTAAGTGTGTGTATCAGTCTGTGCATGCTGCTGTAACAAGTAGCACAGATAGGGCAGCTCAACCAGCTCACATTTATTTCTCCCAGTTCCGGAGGCTGAAAGTCCGAGGTTGAGGTACCAGCATCACTGGCCTCCTGGCCTGCAGACAAGCCACCTGCTCACTGTGTCCACATGTGGTTGAGCTCATAAGGGTCTCTTTGCTCATAAAGCGTTAATCCCATCATGGGGCCCCCACCCTCGTGACCTCCACGGACCCACACTACCTCCTAAATGCCCCTCCTCCAGATACCATGCCATTAGGGGTAGGGCTTCAACAGATGCATTGGGGAGCACAGACTCTGAGTCCCTGGCAGTGCTATGTCCACATCTCAACAGCACGTACTCCCGGCAGGCTGTTTTCACCATGCGTCTGGTGCCTGTGCTGCATCAACATGGGACTTCATTTTGTGTTCCCATTACTTCTGAGCGTGAGAACTTTGTTGTGTGTTTGTTGGCGATTTATTTTCATTTTTTGGTTAAGTGTCAGTTCAGGTGTTTTGCTCATTTTTCTCTAGGGTTGTCTGTTTCTTGTTGATTTGTGGTTGCTCTTTGCATATTGTATAAGAAAGCCATTCTCAGCAATATACATTCACCACATCTGTTCCCAGACTGTGGCCAGGCTTTTCCCTGGGAGGCCGGAAACCCTTGCACATGGCTCTTGTGGTCACCAGTCTCCTCCTTAACATGGAAGAAGCAGGCATGGGCTCAGGGCAGCCTGCAGACAGCACACCAGTTCGACTGCGACCCTCTCACCCCCTTTCCACCTTATTTAATGTGAACACACCTTCTGTCTCCGGCAGGGGATGCTGGCTTCCCATTTAAAATGGTGACCTATAGAGCTTCTTGTAGAAGTAAACGTATACGGACAACTACCTTTGGAAAACCCGGCCCTGCTGCTTTGGGGGAACTTAGCTGTGACCCTTTGCCCACACAATTCCCTTAACTCAGTTAACCTATCTTAGCCTAGTTAAAAAGCCCAGGTCACCCAAAGGCTTTCCGGGTGACTGTGTGAACAGATTTCTCACGTGCTTGCTGGGGGTGAGTATCATGGGATCTGGGGGCTTAGTTCCTACGGGAGGTCCATCACCGAACACTGTGACTCCGGTCCTGCACCAGCCCCTGCACGGGACGTTTCTCATCTCCCCCAGGCTAAGCGTCGTCATTCCCATTTTGCACAGAAGGGAACATGGGCCCAGAGACATTGAGCAGCGTGTCTGGGGTCACGCAGCCTGTGAGTTGTAGCCATGGGCTTTGGACCAGGATCTCTCCTGCTTCAGCAAGCTGTGGGTCACTTGGAGGAGGGAACAGTTTTTAACACATTTAAAAAAACACCCGATTATAAAAACTGAAATTGCCCGTGAGAATGTGAACCATTAGGGCAGAACAGGTTTGTTCTTAAAAAGAAGCCAGGGTCATTCTTAGGGCATCACCAAAATGGAAGCACAGATTAAAAGGTTCCTCTAAGACTTGAGATGCCCCTGGGAAAATTTGAGGTCTCTAGTCTCAGTTTGAGAAAACCCAGATTTAGGCTTCAGGCCTCTCTCTGTTGGAGAAGAAAGTCTAGGTCCCTGGTTGCTGAGAATCCCACACCTGGCTTGAGGCAGAGCTGGCGTGGAAACCTGATTTTGAACTTCTAACCCAGGGCTTCTCCTTGTCCCATCCTAGCTCAGGGGATGCTCCTTTTATTATCACTTTTTTAATTGGAGGTGACAAAACCCCAGAGCTCCCTCCAACACCCTCTTCCCTCAAAAAGGGAATTATCTTTTTTTAATTTAATTTTATTTTTTCAGTGTTCAAGATTCATTGTTCATGCACCACACCCAGTGCTCCATGCAATCCTTGCCCTCCTCAATACCCACCACCAGCCTCGCCCAGCCCCCCACCCCCTTCCCTCCAAAACCCTCAGTTTGTTTCTCAGAGTCCATAGTCTCTCATGCTTCGTCTCCCCCTCTGATTTCCCCCAGCTCACCCTTTCCTTCTCATAATGTTCTCCATGTTTTTCCTTATGCTCCACACGTAAGTGAAACCATATGATAATTGACTCTCTCTGCTTGACTTATTTCACTCAGCATAATCTCTTCCAGTCCCGTCCATGTTGATACAAAAGTTGGGTATTCATCCTTTCTGATGGAGGGGTAACATTCCTTTGTATATATGGACCATATCTTCTGTGGAAAGAGCCAAGATGTCCTTCAGCAGACGAACGGATAAAGGGAATTATTATCTTAACATAATTGAAAAGCCCAGGGTTTCTGGCTTCAGGCATGGCTGGATCCAGGTGTTCAATTGATGTCCCCCAGGAGCTTTCTCTCCATCTTCAGGCACTGATTCCTTCCTCTATGACAGCTTTATCCTTTGGCTAGCTCACTAGGCAGGGGGGTCCCTGACAGCTCTGGGCTTAGGCCTCCGGAGTCCAAGCCCCGCACAGAGAGAACATGTCTTTCCTGCCTGCTTGACATGCACCGGGGATTGGCCATGATTGGGTTGGCCTGGGTCACAGAGAGGTGCGCCCCAGAGCCAGTTGCTAGAACTGGGGGCTGAGTGTGCTTAGGGAGTATGACTGGCTGGACCTGGGACACATGAGTGTGGGCAGACGATCTGCTAAGGACGGGGGGAGGGGGTGCTGTGACCAGCAGAAGGAGGGGGGCAGCGGAGCCTCTGTGGACATCCAGAGACATCCCTTCAGCAGGGAGACCCAAGCGTCTGGGCCGTGACCCAGCACGGCACTGGCCGCGGCCGTGACCCGCTGTCACCCTGCGCTCTGGGCGACTCAGGTTAGGGCCATCGGGACAGGAGCTAGTGGAGTCCCGGTATTAAACAGAAGCCTCGTTTGTCACAGTCCTAGGAAGTCTCTGCAAGATATCACAACAGGCACGGTCGGTTCTTCCAAAATAGAACGTATCTTGTTATCTTTAGAACATTTAAAAACACAGGCAAATGGCTCTATTAACACAATTGTAATCTGAAATATTAATAAGCCACAGAAGAGCCGGCCTCCAAAGGAGTTACTAGCTATTCCCTAACGGAACAGGAAATAAACACGAGGACTCGTTGTCCTCTGCTAACGATTATGTGTTTGTTAAACAACCGTGGCCGAATCACGCAGGCTTCCCCCACATCTCGCGTTTACACCATTTTACTAAAAGTCACTTGGGGTCTCGCCTCTTCCGTGCGCGCGCCGTGGTCTCTGAGCACCCGCCGTGTGTTTTAAATACCAGTTTCCACGTTCAGCCCCGCCCCCGACGTGGAGTTCCGCCAGGTCTGTCGGCAGCTTCTGGTTCTGTCGGGCGGACTGGGTCGCTGGCGTCCTTCCGGGTCCCCACCCCCACCCCCAGACCTCCCCTCCCAGCAGTGGCAGCAGCAGCAGCAGCGGTAGTGGTGCCTGCCCTGGGTTGCCGTGGCAACCTGGTGACACGGGTAGCAGCCCCGCCCTCCCTCAGCTCGTCCCTCCTGCCGCTGCAGGATGTGTGTCTGCAGCTCCTTGCAAAAAGTCACCTTGCACAGCCATCGCTCTGGGCTGGGGGACCACACGTGTCTGGACGGTGGTGGGCAGGAAAGAGGTTTCTGTCATTCTGCCAGGTCGGCTGTGACAAACTGTGACAGCCGGGGGAGCTTGAACAGCGAGACTTTCTTTCTTACGGTTCTGGGTTCTGGAAGTCCTAGATCCAGGTGTCACCGCAGTGGGTTTCCGCTGAGGACTCTATCTGGCTTGCAGGTGGCCAGGTGTCCTCTCTTGGCTTCCCGCTGGGAACATCTCCAGATCCCTTTCCCTTCTCAGAAGCACGCCAGTCCTGTGGGATTAGGGACCCACCCGTAGGACCTCATGTAACCTCACTTAACCCTAACTGCATTCTGGAAGGTCCGTGTATAGTCATGTCAGGGGTTTCAGGGAGGGGGATGGAATTCAGTTCACAGCATGCGGAAGGGCGAGGGCTGTGAAGTGAGCCCCGTCCCCTGTGGTGCTGCCCGCCTTACCCTTCCTGCCGCACAGGCCCGGCCCCCGCGGGGACCCCTGCATCGTCTGAGTCGAGGGCTGTGGCCGTCTCCTCCATCCTGAGGCTCCTGTCTGGCCAGGCTGCGTGCTGACCCCCCAGCACTCAGAGGCCTCTTGGGGTTCCCCGCTCTGGAGACAGGGCCCAGGTCCACAGAAGAGACAGACGTCAGGAGTCCATGGCTCTGATTTAAGGCCATGAGCCTGGAGCCAGAGCCTCCCCATCAACTTGCTGCTGTGTGGCCTTGGGCAGCTTGCTTGGCCGCTCTGATCTCCAGTTCCTGCTCTGTACGAGGGCAGTGGCGGCAGTGCGTTCCCCGCAGCGTGGCCGGGAGGGGCGGCGAGCCCGTGGTGGACAGCTCTGGGCACCATCTGGCTTGCAGGCATGCGCACTGAACACTGGCTCTTGGGTCGCTGTCATCCTGCAGCACACGCCTGCGGCTGCCCATGAGCACAGCCTTAAACCCCGCCCTTCAAGAAGTAGCGGGGCTCCAGACCTGCCCAGTGAAGCCGGGATGTGTGGGTGGGACCCGGGGCTCTGTATGTTTCCGCGGCTTTCCAGGCTTTCCGGCTTTCCACGGTGGTGGGGGGGGAAGGGGTTAGATGAGCTGGGATCTGAGCCCTGAGGTGGAGCAGGTTTATTTTATTTTTTCCCCAAATACATCTATTTTATTTTTTCAGTGTTCCAAGATTCATTGTTCAGGCACCACACCCCGTGCTCCATGCAATATGTGCCCCCTCAGTACCCACCCCCAGGCTCGCCCAACCCCCACCCCCTCCCCTCCAAAACCCTCAGTCTGTTTGCTCAGAGTCCACAGTCTCTCCTGGTTCGTCTCCCCCTCCGATTTCCCCCAGTTCACCCTTCCTTTCCTTCTCCTAATGTTCTCCATGTTTTTCTTTATGCTCCACACGTAAGTGAGGCCATAAGATAATTGACTCCCTTCACTTGACTTATTTCACTCCGCATAATCTCTTC
>JAPYYJ010000167.1:0-15312 GCA_028533885.1 Nasua narica | reverse complement strand
ATGGGGAAGGACTGAGGGGCGGGGGGGGGACACGTCCAGAGGGAGATGACTGAGGATGGGGCAGGACTGAGGGGCGGGGGGGGGACACGTCCAAAGGGAGATGACTGCGGATGGGGCAGGACTGAGGGGCAGTGGGGAGGGGGACACGTCCAGAGGGAGATGACCACGGATGGGGAAGGACTGAGGGGCGGGGCCCAAGAATCAGAAGAGACAGAAGGGAAACGGTAGGGTCTCAGATACGACATTTTGTCATTAGTCAGAGGAACCAATTCGAGGTTTTAGGCAGCATGGGGGACTCGGGGGAGACCGGGAAGGCAGTGTTGCAGAGACAGGAGGAAACTCCGCCGCTCCTCTCTGTCCCTTTCTCTGTATGTGTTGGTCCTCTCCTTCACCTGCAGGCTGGCTTTCCCGTGGGTTCAGCCTGTGTTGTAGCACATGGCCCCGCATGGGGACCACCTGTCTCTCAGTCCCAGTCTACAGGGGGAGGGTCTCATTGGCCAGTTTCACTCATTGACCCCATATCCAGCCAACCATGGTGTTGGAGGGCAAGACCACGTGCTATGAATGAAGCCATTCGCAGACAAAGAATAATCTCCAAGAGCTTCAGAATAGCAACACTGTGTCCAACTCCAGTCCAGGAAAGGCATCTGTCTGGGATTAGCCAAATTCAAGCTCAGGGGCACAGTCCTCGAGACGGTCAAGTACGCCCAAAACTTCTGACACCGACTGCAAGTTCACCGGTTTCCCAGAACGACCCTCAGGCTCCACAATTCAGCAGAAGGTGTCGCAGAGCCCACGGAGAATGGTTAGACTCATGGTCACATTTACTGCAGGGAAAAGACATGCGGTAGAATCAGCCCGAGGAAGAGGCATCAGGCAGAGCCTAGGAAGCTTACAAATGTGAAGATCCCACCGCGCTTGGTATTCCTCCGTCGGCACTGACATGTGGCTGGACGGATGGAGGGTTGTCCCTCCTGGAAACTCACCGAAGCTTTGGGGTCTAGAGATTTTACGGGGGCATGTTTGGTTGATCAGTTGCCCATGGGTTGGAACTCAATTTCCAGCTCCCCTCTCTGGAGGTCAGGCTGGTATCAGCGATTTCATCCCATGGTTGGTCTTTCTGACCTGACCTGACCCCCCCCACCCTAAGACTCTTAGGGATGCCCCCCGACCAGTCATCTTAGCCGCATAAACTATCAGGCATGGGGCAAAGATCCTGCCATGAATGAGAAAGATGTCCTCATCAGGAAATTCCAAGTGGATCAAAGTCGTCTCCCAGGAGCCAAAGATAAAGGTCAATCCTCTCTTGGCCAAATTCCTTACGGCAAAATTCCTTACCACACAAAAGCAAAGCTAGTAGCTATTCTGTTGAAATGGTCTTAATCAGCAAAACACAATAAGGTGGGATCCGATTTTATCTTATTTTTTTGAGAGAGAGTGCTCAAGGGGAGGGGAGGGCCAGAGGGAGAGGGAGACGCGGGGAGAAGCTCAGCAGCCTCCCTGCTGAGGGTAGAGCCTGATCTCGCAACCCTGAGATCACGATCTGAGCTGAAACCAAGAGTCAGACACTCAACTGACTGAGCCACCCAGGGGTCCCCAGTGGGCTCTAATTTTATTTTTATTATTTTTTAAAGATTTTATTTATTTATTTATTTGGCAGAGAGACACAGCGAGAGAGGGAACACAAGCAGGGGGAGTGGGAGAGGGAGAAGCAGGCTCCCCGTTGAGCAGGGAGCCCGACGCGGGGCTCGATCCCAGGACCCCTGCGATCATGACCTGAGCCAAAGGCAGATGCTTAACCCACTGAGCCCCCCAGGAGCCCCAGGCTCTAATTTTAAAGAGCTTCATGTTTTCCGCTCTGTGGTGGCCACAACAGGCAGGACCAGAGGCCGGGAGGTGGACTCCACCCCTGATTGATGCCTGGCCCACAGTGGAGTTGGCCGCGGTCACGAGTCCGCGGTGGCTGGAGAGGGTGGCCGCACCCACCATGTTGAAGGGCAGATGGCGAACACAGGGTTCCGATGACCAGGCACGTTCCCAGTCCTTCAGATTCACTGAAGTCAGGCTTCTGGATTCTCCCACCTTCCTTTTCTGTATCTGCCACCCGCTGTCCGTGGCCCTCCCAGCTGCCTTCCCGTGGAAGTGGCTCCAAACCCCGGGATTAAAGGTCTGTCTTTGCCACAACCTGCTCCATTCACAACCCCCGTGCCCACAATCCAAATCACTCAGCGGCCAGGAAGGGTCCTAGTCAGGGAAACTAAGGCAGAATTCGCATTCCATCATGTGTGTCCTTAGCAAATTCCGTTCTGTCTACAGGGAAAGAGAGTCAAAGCTAAGAATTCAGGGAGTTACGGTCGATTGGGGACTAGGTTGTGAAAATTGCCGAAAGCAAGAAGGCTCGTCTGTTACTTTAGACAACTTGATGCAAAGCTGGTCAGTAGCACTGGTTCTAAGAGCAGGAAATTAACAAGAATGAATGAGTCAGGCAGGAGGAAATGATGTCTGATTGGAAATAGACTAGTATTGCAGGGTGTTCCGTAAACTCAGGGGCACAGACTCCTGCTTTCCTCTTCCTAGCTGGGTGGCAAACTGATTATTCTAGCTAAGACAGAGGGCACAGAGCAGAGAACAGAAGTCATCTAAATCAGCAATTCTTTTTTTTTTTTTTTTTTTTGAGAGAGAGAGAAAGAAAGTGAGACAGAGCATGAGTGGGGGAGAGGCAGAGGGAGAGGCAGACTCCCCGCTGAGCAGGGAGCCCAATGTGGGGCTCCATCCCAGGACCCCGGTATCGTGACCTGAGCCAAGGGCAGATGCTTAACTATCTGAGCCACTCAGGCGCCCTGGGACAAGGGACTTTGAAACCTCACCCCTTTCTCCCTGTTGTCCTGAATTCAAATGCATGTCTGGCACTGCCAGGGAAGGCTCCTGCTCTCAGGAGGCTAAACTGTACATGGGAATTGTGCAGAAGCAGAGAGTGAAAATGCCCTGATCTAGATGGGTCTGAGCATCCCACAAACCTCACCCATATAATCATACCCAGGTGGGAAGCAATGCAGAAATCACAACACTGGAGAAGCAGCTCAGCCAGGTACAATGAAATGCCTGCTCAGGGGAGCTCTTAGGGTGGAGGTCACCAGAAGGCTCTCTCTAGACTTAATCTCCAAGTCTGTTAAGATTCATGGTGGCACAGATCAACGTGGGAACTGACCATTAACTCAATTCAGAATAAAATCTGCCTAGTGACTTCAGAGACGGGACCTCTCTATATAGGAGAATACTAATTCAAACTCTGGGGACACTCTGGACTTGGGGGAATTCTCAGGGAGTGGCTGCAGTTACCAACAGGCAAGAGTCTGGGAAAACTCTGGATTTGGATCATGTTGGTTTTTAATATGATTCAAACCCGTTATTTCCATAGCGGGCCTAGATATTGCTTAAAAAAAGATTTTATATATTTATTTATTTGACAGAGGGAGAGAGAGTGAAAGAGAGAGGGAGAGTGTACATGTAGGCAGAGCGGCAGGCAGAGGCAGAGAGAGAGGGAGAAGCAGGCTTTCCAGTGAGCAGGGAGCCCCATGTGGGGCTCGATCCCAGGACCTTGGGATCATGACCTGGGCTGAAGGCAGACGCTTAGCCCATTGAGCCACCCAGGAGCCCCTAGATACAGATTTTTACAATTTGGTTTACATTTGGAAATTTAAGGTTCCTGACCTCCGTTGACATATCTGTGAATCTAAATTACTGCAAATTCCCACTGACTAGCTAGGCATCTTGAAATGCTTAGAACACATTGTTTTGGATGGTTAAGTTAATTGTCATTTCAAATCAATTTCTTTTGTGTGTGTGTGTGTGTGTGAAAACAAACTGTTACAAATCACCATTCTGCATCACAGTTTAGTAGTAAATTACAGTATGTTGAACTAAAGTGTTTCGGTCGTAATGTAGAATGGAGAAAATTATCAAAGTTTACTATCCAACCCGAAAAGCTTATAATGTTGTCTTTTGTCAACATGGAAATTAAGACAATTAGCAATAAGAAATGAACTTTGTTTCGGTTTGCAAACACAATCAGTTCGATTCATCTCTACTTTTCTGTTCTTTATGGAACCCATTGTTCCTTCTGTGATAGTTGGACGGATTGAGAGATTATTCTCCTAGCCTTCCTTTTAAATTAAATACGCTCGACAATTATTTATAGAGGGCTTACAATCGCGGGGACTGTTCTCTAGAACAGCAGTTACTTTTTGTTGTTTTGGGTACCATTTCAAATATTTTACTGGGAAGTTGGGAAAAGGAATATCAGGGGCTACTGGCATACTATCTTATTATATTGTGAGTCTACAATTTGGCTGCTTTCTATTACTTCTTCAAAGTACTACTACTACTATTTTTTACATTACACTTAATTTTAATTTCTATGATTTGCCGTTATTATAGCTACCATTTAATAAGGGCTTGCCATATGGGAGTTGGCATGCATTCTCACCCCCTTTTAACACAACACGGTGAGATGAGGCATGTCCTTTATTTAATGGTCAAGGAACCAAAGCTTTGTACATTTTATTAAAGTACAGAAGGTCATGCTGTCAGTTGCCAGAATTTGGATTCAGGTCAGTGTTAAGTATAAAGTCCATATTTTGTGTTACGCTGCTGTATTATTTTACTTTAAAAAAAAAAAAGATTTTATTTATTTGATAGGGAGAGACACAGCAAGAGAGGGAACACAAGCAGTGGGAGAGAGAGAAGCAGGCTTCCCGCAGAGTGGGAAGCCCGATGCAGGGCTCGATCCCAGGACCCTGGGATCAGGACCTGAGCCGAAGGCAGACGCTTAACGACTGAGCCACCCATGTGCCCTTAAATAAATAAATCTTTTCTTTTCTTTTTTTTTAAAAGATTTTATCCATTTATTTGACACAGAGAGAGAGGTCACAAGTAGGCAGAGAGGCAGGCAGAGAGAGAGAAGGAAGCAGGCTCCCTGCCGAACAGAGAGCCCGATGCAGGGCTGGATCCCAGGACCCTGAGATCATGACCCGAGCTGAAGGTAAAGGCTTTAACCCACTGAGCCACCCAGGTGCCCCAATAAATAAATCTTTTTAAGTATGCTCCACGCCCAGTGTGGATTGTGACGCGGGGCTCAAACTCATGACCCCATGATGGAGACCTGAGCTGAGATCAAGAGTCAGCCGCTTAGCTGAAACTGACTGAACCACCCAGACACCCTATTTTACGTTTTAATTCCATGAATTTTTATATTCTTTCCCCCAGGAATAGTGTATAAACTTTGTGGCAGGCTGAGTAGTCCCTCCCCCGAAAGCTATGGAAGTTGTCATTCCCGGAACCTGTGAATGTTATATTGTATGGCGGAAAAAAGGGCTTTGCAGATGTGGTTGGGGCAAGGATCTTGAGACGGGAGATTGTTCTGGATTACCCGGTGGGCCCAGCACGGAACCACGTGGGACCTTCTAAGAGGGCACGGCGGGAGACCTGGCGTGAGAAGGTGAGGTGACCAGGGAGGCAGAGACTGGAGGGATGCGGGCACCAGGAGCTGGAAGAGGCTGGAACATGTCCCTGAAGTCCCGTTGGTTTGGGTTCAGTGAAATGGATTTCAGACTTCCGGGTCTCCATGACGGCAAGAATCATTTTTTCTCGCTTGAAACCCCAAGTTGGTGGAAACTTGACAGTAGCCACAGGTAACTACTAGAAGCATCTAGAATGTTCTAAATTGTTGGTGGTTCCTGAAGTATATACTCTCAGGGGTAGAAAGGGCAGTCGAGTCTGCTGTGGGCACACGTGGCTCATCTGTGGCCTACCATCCCACCGAACGTGGGTATAGGAGAGACCTTACTAATCATTGACTCAACTCCCCATCTACTGCATCGACCTCGCCTTCCACATTCTCTTCAAGTGCTGGCCGGATCTCTGCTTATCATTTCCTTCCAGTGGCAGAGACTCCACAGCTCGTCATGGTGTGGAACTCATGGTTAGATAGCCTTCATGAGAAAATGTCCCCTCCTATTTGGTCCGCCTGCCTCTCGGGAGTTTCTAATGCGCAGTCTGCCACCGTGGGCGCTGGGGCATCCACGGATATGCCTGTTCCCGTGTCCTCAGGATACGTGAGGACGGACTTTACCGCCGGCCAGATCACACTATTAAGTCAATGAATTCAGAATGGACTAAATATCTTTAGATTTTTCACGATTACTCTTCTTAAACACGTCTTCCCTCTTACGTTGGGGCAAAAGTAGCTTTTTAGATGCAAATCGATTCTGTATCTTCTCCTGCGAGAGTGGGTCATGGTCGATTGGGTATGTGGGTCCAGCTCACTGAGGTTCTCCGAGGTCCGGGCTCAGTCACCTTACGTACTGTGCCAGTTTCACGCTGCACCTATGTGCCTAAAACGGCGCACCATACTTGCCAACGTCTGAGTCTCCAAAAATAACTTGGAATGAGATCGGGCCAAGGAAAACCTAGCAACATGATGTTAGAGACCTTTCTGCTAATTCCAAAGCCAGCTACGCATAGGATCACCGTAGTGTCCATGAGAATATCATGAGAACCTTTAGGAACCTCTTGCTACAAATCCAAATAACACCAAGTGAATGATTTTCTCTCGACCCATTACATTCAAATATCTAATTGTTTCCTTGACATAGAAAAAAAAAGGTGATGTTTTTGAGTGCTATTTTTGCTTCCATGGAGGCTACGCTAGGGTTGAGACGAGGGGGTCCCCATGGGCACTGAAGCATCGGCTGGGAAAGAAACCAGTCTGCGGAACATAATGAACACACGAGAGTGAGGATTTGAGAGGTCCAACTCGAGATCCCAGTCTTCGCTGGATCCCTGGCCCCCACTCGGCCCGTCAGTCACTCCAGGTGAAACCCGACAGTGAATGTCCTTCCAAGTTTGGATTTAAGCAGGTAAAATTAAAAAAAAAAAAATGGAAGATTAGTCATCACATTTTTTTGAAATTCAAATTAGGATTAACCAATTATAGGTTAGTGAAAGGCTGATTTATCCGGCCTGGCCTGCCAGTTGTTAGCAAGGGGGGTATTTAGATGACCTAAAATACCTGAATTTGAGTTCATTGTACTTTTTTTAAAGTGGCTGATGAGCTGGAAGTAAGTGCGTAAAGGAGCAGAGCAAGACTTTTAACTGGCAAGCTCAGGATTTGAAGGTTATTTCCTTTGGGGAAATCCTCTTAATGTTGATTGATTTTCATTTAGGAGAGTAAAGTGGAAATTCTCTGTGGAATGCAGGGATCATTACACATAACAATGCAAAATCACTCTCATTTGAAAAATGGAAAGGGAAAACCAGATGACCTGTAAGACTTTTGTCTGCCCTGAAAACCGCAGATTCTGTGCTGGGGCAAACGGCTGCAGTTACAGACGGCAGTGTCTCAATTCGGGACCTTTCGATCAGAGCCCGAGTACGTGCTCACCCTGCATTGGACGGCTTACAGAATCACTGACAAGCACTGGATTCAAAAGATCCACAATAATGTGGAAAAGGGTTTGTGTCTATTAAACATAATAAAAACGGGCACACATAAAAATAGAACCTGGCTGCGTAACTGCTGGGGATTTAACCAAAAAGGTGAGTTTTGAGGTATGTTTTCAGATTGTGGGGGAGTGCGAATTAACAGAGAGGAAGAGGAAGAGCTTTTCAAAAATAGATGAATTTCAGTCTCGAAAACGAGAGCTAAGAAGTGGAAGAAACGTATGACTCACACGGGCGCTGGTATTTTTGGCCAGGAAAGAAATGCTAATGTACTTAGCCATCTTATTTGTGTCATGGTCGTTGAGAACCTACTAGGTGTTAGCCACGGGGCGGAGGACGGTGCTGAGTAATGCAGAGAACAGACCCTTGTGGAGCAGAGACTAGTGGGGGTGATGGACACGAAGCCAGTGATTACACTGAGAAATACAGAATTATAAATTGTGATGAGCACCATAAAGAGAAATGACAGGGCATCATGAGAGAGTGTGCCCAAGGGACGCAATTTAGACTGGGGCACTGGGGAAGCACTTAAGGAAGTGTCATCTCAGTTGTTCGTTGGAGGGTGAGCTGAAGTTGAAGGTGAGGGCTGTGGGAAGGGCAGCTCAGGCAGAAGCGTCAAGGTCACGGTGAGTGGCTGAGAGAAGGGGAGTGGGACGAGAGGGCGAGAGGGCATCAGAGAGCCGGGCAGGGCTCTGGCCATACTGGACGTGTGGCACCCATAGGGTTATGGGTCTCCCGGGGAGGAGGGGAAGGGCTGCTGACCTGTCTGCATTTCACAAGGAGCATTCTGGGATCGTGGGGGAATGGACAGGAGGAGGGTAATGTGGATGCAGAACAAGTCATATGGGCGTCTCTGCAGACCAGGATGATGGCGTCTTGGTCCAGTGGCCTTCCTGCCTTTGGTCTCAAATTATTGCAAAAATGACATCTCCCCTCATACATTTTTAGTAGAACATTTATATTTTTCATTATGCTTAACAATTACAAAGGATGTAATGAAATTGTTGCATCTCTGTTTTCGATGGGTTAAACAGGAATCTAAAAACTGTACTGATTTGATACCCACTATTATCCATTTGAAAATTCCACTAAGTAGCTCTTCTTTACTAGGGGGAATTTCACATCACTCCTTTTTCTCTTCTGATTCCATGCCAAATTCCCCACAAGATTCTGCCTTAATGTGCATGTTGTTATGCTTGAGAATGTCTTCCTGATGCACTTATTACATGTCTCTGCTACAAAAATATGCGTATAAATTACCAAAAGGCTCTAAGTTCAGTATGGATTGGGGAATTACAATTATAAGTAGCACACGATCAATCAAAACAACACAAATCCTATCGAGATATTCATAAACAATTATTAGACAAAATAAAATTGTTTTGGAAATCAACTTTTAATGAGACGAATGGGATACTTTTTTTTCCAAGTACTTAAGGGTCCATGGGTAAATCTGGTTTATATCAGTTACTGATGGAATGAGACAGGGTTCAGAAATAATTCTGGTCATATACATAATAGAGGGGACACCCATGTTCATATGAATACAACAGGTAAGAAGGAAAGTTTTGTTGTAGTAATTCTTTGAACCCCTGAGTTACATGCAAAAATCCAAAGAGTAATTCATCATAAAAACTATTTTTTTATACTCTACCAGCTAACAATTTCGTTAGGTTTTTCCTTCAATTTTTTTTGAAAGCAAAACATTGGAGGCCCCAACATTTGCAGGGTTGGAGGTAAAGAAAGCCCCAAACCGTATATTTAACTCTAAAAATATGCAGTTGGGTGTTGCTATTTGGAGCAGCTAGGTTCCAAAAAGTTGCCACAAATACTGATTTAGAAAATACTGAACCATTGCTGAGAGAAATACAGGTTTAAGTCCCGATGGCACTGACTTAACATTTTTTTTAAAGATTTTTATTTATGTATTTGAGATGGGGGGGGCATGAGAGAGGAGAAGGTCAGAGGGAGAAGCAGACTCCCTGTGGAGCTGGGAGCCCGATGCGGGACTCGATCCTGGGACTCGGGGATCATGACCTGAGCCAAAGGCAGTTGTTTAACCAACGGAGCCACCCAGGCGCCCCATTGACTCAACGTTTTTATCAACTGATCAATCCATAACTTGTTTTATGTGTGTTTCTAGTTGAAGGTATTTAACCTCGATTAGTCGAAGGTTAACATTGACCTCAGAGCCAAGAGCACCATAACAAAGCTTTGAGGTAAGCAAATCTCACACACCTATTCTCTGTAAGATGCATCAGAAGCCTTCTTGCCCTTGGAAGAGCTAGGCAATGATTCAGCACTACATTTGGGGGCCATTTTAAACAGCAAAACCACCAGTAAAAAGCATCAAAATGTAAAAAACATGGCACCGAGTAG
The DNA here is from genome assembly GCA_028533885.1 of Nasua narica. Lineage (NCBI taxonomy): Eukaryota > Metazoa > Chordata > Mammalia > Carnivora > Procyonidae > Nasua > Nasua narica. The sequence continues at coordinate 5,433 of JAPYYJ010000167.1, read as the reverse complement.
ATCAGGTGAGATCCCTTGTTTACAGCACGAGAGCTGAAATGAGAAGGCAGGGCGTCACCTGGTCCAGCCTCGGCCGGGAACCTGCCACTCAAAACTGTCACTGCTCTGTCACCCCACATAACCACAAAGCATCACAAGTATTGATTTGGGGGCTATGCCTACGTTTTAGTGAGTAGGCAAATTCACAAATCTGGAACCCATGAATAATGAGGACCAGCTGTCAGCTTGATACATTGTTTAATAAAATAGATTCTATGGATCTCCTTCATCAGGGATCTATCTCTGTCTCTGTACAGACTTTCATGATGACACAGAAGGCTAGATTTAAATTTAAAAGTATCAGACCCCTTGAAGTTCTATGCGCACGAGTGTAGCCAAGTTGGAAGCCAGACCAGCTTGGCGGGTCTGGGAGAGGACAGGAGGCCTGGTGCCCGACTCTCCACTCCGTGGGCTGTGTGTGCAGCAGTGGAGGGAGGTCTCAAGGTCGTGCTGATCACCTACTCATTAAAATCATTCATTTTCGCAATTTTAGACCAGTATTACCTCCAAAATATTGGATTTTTATCAAACAACTTAGTTATGCTGTTATTATTACATATTTTTTTTACTAACGGGTGTCTCATTTAACGCAATGTTTTCAGAAAGGGTTAGGTAAATAGAAGTGTTTGGGACAAACTTTAGTACACTTTTGCCAACACAATGTAAAGACTCTTCCTATTTTCATGTCTTTCAATAACATTTTTTTGTCAAAACCTTGAATCTGCAGGTTTAGCTCACTGAATTTATGGAAAATGTCTACCGTATCATTAGCATTGCCAAATCAATTAGCCAAATCAGATTGACTTTCGATCATAAAATCTGACTTCAGGTTTCAGTTCAAACTTATTAATAAACATTCCAAAAGCTATTACAGAAAGCACTGGGAGAGAAATTTTGAATGTATTTTTAGAAACAGATTAATAAATCCAGTCAAGATTAAATAATGTAGATAGAACTTATACATGTTAATAAGCTACACAAATAAGAATAAACCTATGTACCATTTCTTATTACTTAAATTGTAAAACTGCAATGTAATATGTAATTAAAATACACACTATGAAGGAAACGGTGTGATTAAAAGCATTTTTTTTCTGTTATTGAAAACTGGTCATCGGCTTTTGTTGTAAAGCATCATGGAGACTGCTTCGGAAATAACTATTAAAGTCAAACACGTCATGGTAAAAATATGTCTGTACTTAATGAGAGGAGGGTCTATGAGGCTAAAAATATCTAGTTGGTTCAGCATGTAGGAAGTGGATTTTTGAGAGTAGGAAACGTGAGACATTATGACATAAGATGATGATGAAGTGTGATTGGAATATCTAATTAGGATACAATTAGATAAAAATTTTAACTTATTGCATCACAGAATTAATTTTTTAAAGAAATCACATCCCATTTTAGTCCTCAGGTTTTATCCAGCATGTTTTCAGAATCTGGTGGTCTAGAAAATATTCTAGTTACAGTTCAAAGAATTAGGGGTCACTAGCCAGTACTGCTTCACTGTTTGAAGGTGCTCTTATTTCTAGCCAATATATTCTGGGGTATGGGTATTACAAACAACTGAAACACACTGCTTACCTTTTAACCCATGAAATAAACACCCTACTCAGTAAGCAATATTTATTAGAGATTCTGTCTTGCATTTATTTGACTCTGTTAAGAGCAAAGAATTATTTGACGCTGGTCAGGGTATGGAAGCAAATCCTCGCAATTCCACTGTCCGTATTAGACCCTAATCTGACCTCAGGATAGCCTAATGGTTGCGATGTCTCACCTTCCTCTTCACAGAAATAAAGACAGAAAAATGGGAAGCACTACAACGTGTCCGTAGATGTGTTAATCTTGAGAGGCGTCTTGTCTGAACTTTTTTGTGTTTTGCAGTGGCTTTTTGGTGTCCTTGCAAGTTTTTACACTGAGGGAGCACTGAAGTGGGATTCCAGAGAGGAGAGAGCTTGTCCTTCTCTTGGACAGTGGGGGAAGGGAGATTTCGAAGGAGGGGTTAGAAAAGACCAATCTTCAGGATGTTAACTCAAGGTCCACAAGAAGACGTGGAGCCATCAGTGGATTCCTTTAGAGCTTTCATTATCCTGACAGCCTGGAAAGTCAACTTCCTCCAGAGGCACTGCACCCTAATCGCACCCTAATCGGAAGACCATGGCCTTGTCTACAAAGGGACGGACCCAACATAGTTCTTAGGTAAAATCTACAGGACCTGGTAATCAGTTCAACTGCAGTAGGGAATAGGAGATGGGAAGTGCCAAGGAAGACCCCACAGGAGGGTGCTGTTTGTTGAGACGGGAAGACTGGAGAGCATAGCCTCAGGCTCTGCCTTTTATTTTTTTTAACACCTATTTTGTTTTACACAGTTTGTCGACTGGTATCTTACTGAGATGACTTTCAACTTTTTGGCTCATTGTATCAAATATAAACAATTACTGGCCCATAGAATTTCCAAAATGACTTCCCCTTTTAACACGTATCTCTCCTCCCCTCCAACATCAAACCCTCTTGACAGCTCCCCGAGGACTTGGGGTCCTGCTCAAATTCGGCTGTGACTGGCTGCTCCACGCCACCCTCAAGCTCAGTAACAGTAAGAGTGGGAAGCTCGTTCCTCTAAAAAAGTAAGCGGTTTGGATAGAGGGGACCGCAGTGAGGCTCCGCTGCTTCCCCTCTGGGGCCTGCACCAGGACTCAGGAAGAAGGGGGCGGAGGTCCGCCGTGGGCGGCGCAGGGGAAGCGCCCCACGAGGAGAGGAGAGGCGGGAGCCCAACTCACGACCTCGCCCGCTCCACGTGTGTCGTGGGATGCACAAAAAGAAGGGAGGGATTTGCGCACTCACGCGTCTTCCTTCCTCTCCGATCCATGCTGTCCGGTCCCATACAGCAGCTCCTCCTGGCATCGGAGGCCGTAAAGGGCAGCGCCTGCCCGCCCCGGGCTCCAAGAACCCTCCAGGGTGGTCGCTCCTCTCCGAGGTCCCAGAGCGGCGGTTCCACAAGGTCGCTGGCTTTTCCAGCCTTCTGGCCGGCCGCACTCCAGCTCCCGTTGGGAACGCGCGCACCACACCTCTCCCACCCGCTCTTCCCGACCGCGCCGCCGGCAGCGCCTGGTGGGAGCCTCCTGAGGGCCAAGGGCCAGGCCCTCCACCCTGCGCTCCACCCTGGGTCCTGGCCCCCGCATGGACTGCGCAGCCGCCAACCCCCAGCATGGATTGCGCGGACCTGGAGACCGCCCCTCCTCAGCTCCCAGTGTGCACTGCACAGGCTCACTGGCTGCAGGCCTCATGACCCCCACCCACCAGCAGGGTGAGGCGCAGGCTCGCTGTCCCAGAGTGGTGGGCAGTTACCGCGAGGAGTAGTAGGGGCACCGTCCCTCTGGGCTGTCCTCGCCGGGACCCGGCGTGTGCGAACGGGACCTTCGCTTTCTGGGCCCTCAGAGGGCTCGAATTGGCCGTTGGGCTTCAGTGCTGCCCGTGAGGGCAGGCGGCTGGGACCCTCGTCGACACCCGCCCTTTGAGCGCGTCTGCAGAGCCACCCAGAGGGGTAGGAACCGGATTTGGGGGGGAGGGACAGGGCCACAGGGGTGCGCGGTCCAGGGGAGACGGGCCCAAGGGCTGGTGCCACGTGGGCGGGCTGGGTCAGATGCCCGGGGGCGGGGCCAGGGGAGCAGGGCCTGGAATCAGGAGTGGGTGGGGGTGGGGGGCAGTCCTGGAGGGACATGGGGAGTAGGGGGTAGGGTTGAGTAGGGTGGGAGGGGGCGGGCAGGACTGGAGGGGCAGGGTGGGGGTGTGGTGGTCTGGCCTAGGGTTAGTGGGGTGGGGGTCCCGGCTGAGGAGGCAGTGCCTCCTGGTCCCGCATTCAGTCTTCCTGCTGCAGGCATTGGGGCGCTGGGCTCCAGTCAGACCCATCGCTGCCCTCAACGGGCTCACCTCCTCACTGGCCGGGTCATTTGCCCTTCATCGGGTCCAGTGATCTCTCTTCTGTTCCAGGTTAGTGAGTTGGGGGTTCTGCTTTGCAGCCATAATTGAGTTATGAACTCTGAACACCTGTGCCGGTACGGATTGTGTAGGGTGTGCGTACACATCTGCAGGTGCACACACAAATATAAATATGTAGGTCACTTAATGTAGAGATTTAAACGCCCCTTCTGATAAGTTGATAGTTGCTTGCGTTAATAACATTCGTAGATACGGTACTCGCATTAGTGAGGTAGACTCCGCTAGGGCATCTGTAAATCTGTATATATCACACATACAGACACCAACGCTTGGGATCTGATTTGCTAGTATGTTGTTTAGGATATTTGCATTTATGTTTAGGAGTGTTACTGCATGTATTTTTTTGGTGCATATACTCGATTTTGTCTGTTTTGGCAACCGTTACTGTTTCAACTTCTGAAGAAGTGGATTCAGTAGTTTTCCTTCATTTCGGAAAGCGTTTGCATAGTATAAGGATTTTCTAGTCTTTGTATATTTGATAAAACTCACCTCTAAAACTGCTTTGGGCTTGTGTCTTTTACTTCTTTGGGGTAAACGGGAACCCTTTGAGTATTGTTTTTTTTTTTTTTTTTCCTCTCTCAGCTTTTAGTTTTATTCATCTTGATTATTATTTTTCTGTTACATTAAGTTTTCTTTTAGCTTGTTTATTCACATTCTGGCTTTATTGAACACATCAATCTTTAAAATAGTAAATGCATTCAGTACTCTTAAATTTTAATTTCTAAGCTCTAAGAACTACTGTACCTGCATCCACCAAGTTTGAATATGTGATTTTTTTTTAATTTAATAATATTTATTTATTTATTTATTTTAGGCAGGCAGAGATAGCAAGAGAGGAGAGGAGAGGGAGAATCAAGGACTTCTTGAGGACTTGCTGAGCAAGGAGCCGCAGGACTCAATCCCAGGACTTTGGGATCATGACCTGAGCCAAAGGCAGCAGCTTAACTGACTGACCCACCCAGCTGCCCCTGAATATGTGATATTTTAATTGTTAAATGGTTCTAGAGAGTGATTTCCAGTTTTATTTTCTTTTAATCCATGGTTAGATTAAAAAGTGCTATTTCACGTTTCCAAATACGTTCCGTTTTTAAAAGTGTATTTTTGTTGACTTATAATTTATTTGCATTTTATGGGAGAATGGGGTCTGCATAATATTGATTCTTTGAAATTTGTGAAGCCTTTTGTTACTTAGGATATGGTCAAATTTCATAAATCTCTTACGTGATCTGAAAAGTAAATTCCTTGTTTATTATGTCCAGAGTTCTTTATTAGGTCACGCCTGTTCATGAAGCCCAAATATATTCATTTGTTATTTTTTGTTCACTCAATCTTTAAATCATTGAGATAGGTGTGGTAAAATATCTCACTATGACTGTTTTTGTGAAATGTCAAATT
>JAPYYJ010001669.1:0-13869 GCA_028533885.1 Nasua narica | reverse complement strand
AAGACACAAAGGAAGCATCAAGTGTTTTTTGAATAAATGAGTGGCCCTACTGTGTATAAAGCACAGTGCCAGACTCTGGAGAGAGGGTCCAAGAACAATCAAGACATCATCCTCGTTCTTAATGCCTAGCTTAGCGGATTTCTGCTGACGCTAACAAGAGCCACGATCTCAAGAGCGTGTGCCACACTCACAGCTGTTTTCCTATTTCTCTGCCAAATGACAAGAACCCGAAGGCCTGCCACCCACCCCCTGGGCACAACCCACAATCAAGCATGTCCTCACCTTAGTCCTCCTCCCTTCATCCAGGATGCTCCATTCCCAGAGTTCAGTACCTTACCCAGCCTTCTCTCTGCCCTCTCTAATGCAGGCCCGACTATCTTCAGCATCGTTCCATTCTCCCCTAGGAAGTCTGTTATTTCTGGGAACATTTTCTTCAGCCCCCTTCCCTCAGCAGTCCTCTGATTAGGAGATGTCGAATTTCCCTTGTTACCATCTTCAAGAACTCTTAGGTAACTCATTTCTAACCACTCAATTGATTATTTCCTGTGAGCTGTCAAGTCTACTCTATTCAACAGAAACCACTCAAATCTATATCCCAGACCACACTGGAGAATCTCCCAATTAAGTGTTCAATATTCAATTGTCTTCCCACTTCCCTCAGTCACTTCCTATATCCCCCAAAGGGACACTAAGCCAACGCGGTAATTTCATCTACAATTATATTCTCCATGATTCTTACATTTATTCTTATTTAACAGACAAGAATGTCTCGATAGGTTTATACCCCAAAGCCTGTATCCAAATACCAAGAAAACGAAAATATATTTGAATGCTTTAACCAGAAGCAATGAAACTAACGCGAAGTCAGTTTCTTCAGAGAAATGTACGAGGACCGGCAGAGAACACACTGTGCCAGAGAGGGAAGTGCTGGGGCCCGCAAGCAAGCCTGGGCTACCGCTGAGGTGGTGCACAGGGTCTCTGACAGCCCGTAACCCACAGTCCCCCAGCCAGATCCAAGGTGGAGTCCAGTGCAGCCACTAGAAACGCCAAACCGTAGACTCCAGGGCTCAGACGCGGTCTAAGCGCTGTATGTGCACAAAGCCTTACAGATATGTTCCTGTGCCAGCCGTGAGCAGGGTTAACGATGCCAAGGGCCGAGCCTTCTGAGTGTTTTCCACATCCCGACCTGTAATAATTATTACCAAGTAATGATGGACTGGAACACCAATCCAAAGTTTGGTTGGGGACTCCCAGAAATTTTAAAGCCCTGAAAGCACATTAGCAAGTCACTGATTTGTACCTTTTCTTAAAAACACTTGAAAATACACACTTCTAGAGTATCTGGCCTCAGCCTGTCTCACGGGTTTCAATAACGGAGGCTGTTTTTCTGCTCACATACGGTTCATCTACAGGCCCGGGCTGTTTCCGCACTACTTCGTGTGGTCACGTGAGAGGACGGCCGAAGATCACACGCCTCCTAAACTTCCGCGTCCACACGGCAGGTAGAGGACGCAGCTCCCCCAACACGAAGGCTTCTTCTTTCTTCTCTTAAGGAAACCCAAGAAAAGGTTGTTCCTGATGGAAAAAAGGCCATCTCTCCACCCTGCAGGAACTGATGCAGGTGAAGCAGGGGTTGCTAAGGCAGGGTGGAGAAGCCTGGGACGGCACCGCAGGAGCTACTCAGTTGTGGGGTCAGTCCAGCCCCCAGCTCCGACTTTGACTCTCTCCTTCTCAGCATCCTCAGTGCTCAGAGAAAGGAAGGAAGTGGCCCCTTGATTTCTGATCCAGGGAGGCAGCGGCCAGGGGGCAGCTATTACCCTCCTAGGCCCCATGGCTGTAGCTGCCACCTCTGACTTCTCACAGCACTGCCGGCACAGTGGCCCCAAGTACAAAATGTCACATCACAGCCTAATAATTAGGAGGGAAAGGAGGACTGGCACCAGATGAAAGCACATCAGAGATCCTGAAATACCTGACAGAAATGAAGATTATTGCCTTTAGTATTATTTCTCAGGCTTGCTGCCATAAAGTCCTATGCATTTTTTTCTTAGAACAAACTTACAGCCAAAAGGATACTAGCTTATAGAGCATAATGCTCAGTACTATTCAGAGTGAATCAACTCTAAAGAATACCTAACACTTATTTTGGTTTGTATGCAGGACTGACTGTAGAACTCAAGGATGTAATTCAATTTCTAGGCTACCCATGAAAAGCATTATTTTTCCCATTTTATTTTCCAGAGTTGTTTGGAAACTTATCCTATTTGAAACGTTAATGCTCAATTTCAGATGTCAAAATAAAGTACAAATCACCAATCTATCATAAACATTTCAGAGTCCTTTATTGCTAAATTAATGTACCATCCCAGGATTCTTCTTAACATTAAAATCCTAGGAAAACTGTCACGGGGGAGTAAAAAGTGAAATCTCCAATCATCTAACACAGCTAGAGAACGCAAGACAAGCGGTCATTCCTTTCCCACTACCTGCTGGTGCCCCAGTCTTGCTCCTGCAGCCTCCATCACGGTGCACAGATTTGCAAGCCTCCTCGAGAAGCTAAACAGAAGGCTATCTGGCCTATCTGGAATTCCCCTGTGTTATCTTAACTGCAGGTACTGCCCAGAAAAGACGGCTCCTCCATTTTATCAAAGACATCCAGGGGCGCCTGGGTGGCTCAGTCCATTAAGCCTCTGCCTTCGGCCCAGGTCATGATCCTGGGGTCCTGGGGCTGAGCCCTGTGTCGGGCTCCCTGCTCAGTGGGGAGTCTGTTTCTCCCTCCCTCTGCTCTTCCCCTCCCCGACCACCCCCTGTGCTCCCTCTCTCTCAAATAAAATCTTTTTTTATGGATGGTTTTATTTATGTTTCAAATAAAATCTTATAAAATAAATAAAAGCATCCATAACATTCTACATGTCCTATGCTAAGCCGGAAGTCCAGCGCTGATTCCCCTCTCCTTTGGGGGGCGGGGGGGGGGTGTGACAGAGGGAGCGCACTCTCTAATGGATAACAAAATAAATACATTTCTTTAAAATAAAGCACAGAAATTTCAAATCCAAGTTTATGGGCAGCTCAGACTCACAGGGCATCTTTACTCTTTGCATTGTGCCAACAACCACTTTCAAAAACCAATTTTCTAAGTTCCTCAGATAATCTAAGCCCCAAGCTGCTGCTTCTCCCTACATTGGCTTTCAGCTTCTCCTGTTGATAAAGAAACACATTTTCTTTGACACGAGAGTGAGAGAGGTACTTTCATTAAGAGCACTGATAACGGGAACACTTAAGAATTAAATGGAAATGAAGCGTTCCAGCCAGCGGCCCTCTGCTGCCTTGCTATGTGACAGAGTTGGTCCTCCAGAGCTGGAATCCCGATGACTAACACTAGGGCAGGGCAGGCTTACCCAGGAGCTGGGCCTGTGCCCCACAGAGAGCCTGCAGGAGGTCTCAAGAGATTCTAAAGCTCTCACAAGAGAGGAGTTTAACAAGATAACTCAGCTTTTAAGTAATAGAGGCAGCCTCCCGGCCTCTGGGCTGTGAAAGGGCTCACCTGCCAAGAATAATATAACACAAGCAATTACTGCACACAGAATAATACATGTCAGCAGGATTCCAGAACCCAGGCACTCCAGAGTCTCCCTTCCGCACAGAAGGAAAGGGAGGTAGGGAAAGGATGCACCACTTTTCATGAAGACCTGGGAGAGTCCTGCTAGGTAAGCAGATAAATTACACTTGGCATAATAACGCATTGTTTTGGGTTGTTGCCAAAAATAAAAATGCCCCTGGTATTAAGGGCTATAAAACAATGGATTCTCCCTCTCCTGGAACAGAATTCATAAAGTTTAAAAGTTCACTAACCTCACATTCCAAAGACTGGAAACAAAAACTTAGAAACCTCACTTCTTGTTCCTGTCTCTACCACAAACTTCCAGCAACGCTTAGTCACTTTAGGCAAATCGCCTTAACCCTGCACACTGCATCGGGATTGCTCTCAGCTGCTTCCAAGGCTATCTGAGAATTCCCACCTGTACTTACCCATTTCTCCTGCCTTTTATCTCATCCATTTTCTTCCTCTGCCTCTGTCAAGACCTGTCACTTCCACACCTCCCCAGAAAAGATTTTTAAAACAAACGGATCTGAAAATATCACACCTGATTTTCCAACCCATCCATTCTCCAAGAAAACCATCAGTATTCCAATTCACAAGTTCCCCTTTCCATCACAAGACAAAGCTACGTGCCTCTATTTAATAGCAACATTTTAATGAGACTGACAACTAAAATTTCATCAGCCCAAAGCTTCACCCAGAACCAAGCACATAGCCTGGGGTCTCAAGCCTAGGCCGCCTTCTCTCCATTAAAGGCTTTCTTAGCCATGAGACCCTCCTTGCAGGCCATCCCAATTGCTGGATTGACAGAAACATCTCCCTTCTGTTTAGATTGGTCTCTGTGAACTTTGTCACCCCACACTCTCCTAGATTTGACTATTCTTACAAAGTACAGTAAACAACCATATTCTCCCTGGAATCAGGACAGTCTGAAGTGAAAAGGGGGGTTATTGATAATTATGTCAAGACAACAGGTGTGGACAGCAAGAGCCCAAGGCAGACTGGGCTGTAAACCGCCCTGTTCTTACAAAGGTACCAGGGCCAGGTAAGGGGCTGTTACTTGCCAAGAACTAATTTAAGTCCTTCCCTAGGAGACTGAGGTTTTAAGAAACCAAACCGGCACAGAAAACCAAAAATTTGGATTACTTAGTGTCCCTGAAGGATAAGGAAATAGAAAATGTTTTAGGGGCACCTGGGTCGGTTAACGTCTGGGACTCTTGGTTTCCACTCAGGTCATGATCTCAGAGTCATTAAGATATAGTCCTGAGTCCGGCTCCAGATTCCGTTTGGAGTGGGCTCGAGATTCTTTCCCTCTCCCTCTGCCCCCTCCCCACTCACACGCACACTCTCTAAAATAAATAAAATCTTTTAAAAAAGGATGTTTTAGGGGCACCTGGGTGGCTCAGTTGGTTAAATGACTGCCTTCGGCTCAGGTCATGATCCCGGGGTCCTGGGATTGAGCCCCACATCAGGCTCCCTGCTCAGGGAAGAGTCTGCTTCTACCTCCCCCTCACACTCACTCTCACTCAAAGAAATAAAATCTTGAAAAAAAATGTTTTACCTTGTGGTAAAAAAATTGTTCTAAATACATCACCATATCGACTTTAAGTTTTGATGTGGTTTGGGCAGGGGTGGAGTTGAGGCAGCAGTGATAAGGGTATTGGAGAAGGGGGATGAAATGCAGGCTGGTCCTAAAGTACCAGAGGCTACAGGGCTGCTGGGAGGGTGGAGGCAGGGAACTAAAGGGAGTTAGAACCTCTCCCACTTGAGTTTCTGCCTAACTAGCCATCCCTGTGCCACTGCACAGCTAGTATTCACACATACAACTGAAGTCTTCCATGCATTACCTCGATTTGCTTAATCTTTCCTAATATCTCAATCGCTAATATCTCTGAAGTTCAGAAGTTACACATGTGCCAGGTGCACACCTTTCTGCTGTGCCAGGAGTTCCCAGACTCTTAAATCTCATAGACAAGTAATTTTTCCCCCCAAATTAGGGACTAACCTGTTATCTAGTTTTTATTTTTTAAATAATTAAAACAACTGTCATCACATTATTTATAAAATAAAGGGTATTAGAAGGTATTAAAACAACTGTCATCGCTTTATAAAATAAAGGCTATTTTAGCCAAGGAAAAAGTATTAAGAATATTATCTCAAAACTAACGCCAGTCCTTTAAATCGAACAACTTTAACATCACAAGACCTGCCAGGTGCCTTTCTTTATTCCTCTCATTTTGCTCAGCCAGTTCCGTTTTCATCCCCATCTGACTTGAGGACCAATACGGAAACTGCTGGACTAAGACCAGCTAATGGTCACTGAATGCCACATGCGCTGCACACCGTGCTAAACACTTTCCACGCGCTCTCATCTAATCAGCCACAGCCCCAGGAGGAGCGTGCTGTTACTACACCCATTTACAGGCAAAGCTGCAATTTGGAAGGGATAAAATTACCTGCCCGTGGTTATACGGCTAGTAGTCAGTGAAGCTGATGACCTGAACCACAGACATTCCAGAAATCAGTTCAGTTCTGCCCCAAAACACAAGTTGTGTCTGTTTCCCCAACATGAGAGCTTGTTTAAAAACAAACAAAAACTGCTTTAAGGGGTAGATGAACCCGGTATATATCAGCATTTAATATTTACATGTAAGAACTGTCCCCTTTCCAATTCTCTTTCAATGATTCCTATTAAAGAAGAAAGTTCCAGTTTGGTGGCAGGAAGCCTTTAGCACATTGTCATTGCTTGTTAAACTTTCTTCAGAGCCCTCCACGCGACACAAGACCTAGCTAGAATTTAATGACATTTTGTTTTCATTGCGCGGGGTTTGTTTTTGCTTTCACAGAGGGCACAAGTAGGCAGAGCAGCAGGCAGAGAGAGAGAGGGAGAAGCAGGCTCTTGGGTAAGCAGGGAGCCCGGGATGCGGGGCTCGGTCCCAGGACCCTGGGTTCATGACCTGAGCTGAAGGCAGGTGCTTAACCGACTGAGCCACCCAGGCGCCCCTTCACTGTGCATTTTTTAAGGTACCTTCTAGTTATGGCAAGTAACATGGGTTTTCATGAAATTGTTTATTTTTTCTTAAGATTTTATTTATTTGAGAGAGAAAGAGAAAAGCAGACTCCCCACTGAGCAGGAAGCCCAATGGGGGGCTCAATCTCAGGACCCAGAGATCATGACCTGAGCCGTAAGGCAGACACTTAACAGAGTGAGCCACTCAGGCGCTCCAAATTAAGTTTGCCGTAAAAATATTTCAGGGGTGCCTGGGTGGCTCAGTCGGTTAAGCGTCTGCCTTCAGCTCTGGTCGTGATCCCAGGACGAAGCCCCACATTGGGCTCCCTGCTCAGTGGGGAGCCTGTTTCTCCCTCTCTCTCGGCCCCTCCCTGCTTGTGCGTGTGCGTGCACATTTGCTCTCTCTCAAAAAATAAATTTAAAAAAAATATTTCAACTTGAAATAGCTGATTGCCCAAAAGATTTTCAAACTAAATAGAAGTAGAGGCAGTATTCCAGTACTAAAACCATGGGAGGGGTATGCACACATCTGAAGCCCAGGAAACCCAAGGTAAGGCATTACACCACAGCTGGGATCAGCAAATGACTGAAAGGCTACCAATGCTGACTACCCTGGTCCAGTCTCTCCAAATAATTCTAAAAATAGCAGGGTTTCCCCACAGGATGTGGTCATGCTTACCACCTCCCATCCTCACCTTCTTATCCAGGAAGAAAAAGAAAAGAAAAGCTATGTGTCAGTCCACAGAAAGAAGTAGAACTTCTCACATGACCTTGCCTCTCACCTCCTCATGTCATCTGTAGCTGGGTAGCTGCACACTTCCTTAGTCATGGAGCTCTCTAGAACCCAGAGAAAGCAGATGAAACTAAAGAACCTACTCTCCTTTAAATACTAGGACCTTAAAAGACCTGAGGGTCTCCAAACACTTAAAAAGTAGTTATTTAGTGATCCCCATGTGGTTGGGCCCTGCCCTCCACTGAAGAGAGAACGTGGTTTTCAAGGACACTATCAACTGTGCAATAATGAATGAGTAATGAGATTTAAGCTGTATTTGCCCAAATTTTACCTAAGATGTTATTTGGAAGAAATAAACAGGTGAGGTGTAAGTAAAACCACTCTTCAACCACCAAAAACATTAAGTGATTTAGGCTTTCTTTTTTTTATAAGATTTTATTCATTTATTTGACAGAGACAGAGAGAGATCACAAGCAGGCAGAGAGGCAGGCAGAGAGAAAAGGGGAAGCAGGCTCCCCGCTGAGCAGAGACACTGATGTGAGGCTAGATCCCAGGCCCCTGAGATCATGACCTCAGCCGAAGGCAGAGGCTTCACCCTACTGAGCGACCCAGATGCCCCAAAAACATTAAGTGATATTAAAAGGTACCAGCATTGCACTTCCAGGAACGTATCTTATGGAAATGCCAACACAAGAACACAAAGATGTAAAAAAGAACATTCAGTCAGTGTAGCAGTGTTTAGAATTACCAAAAACATTTATCAACAAATAAATGGGTAAGTAAATACACCCAAATGGTGGGATACTCTTCAACCATTAAAGAATGAGGTAGGATCTGTAATTATGACATTGACAGTCACGACAATTTTTTTTAAAAGTTGCAGGACACATATAGTATGACCCTATTTCTATTAAGGAAAAGAGGGAAGATGTATATTTCTGCATGAAAAGTTTGGAAACACATTTCCTTTAGGAATGAGAATGAATGTTAGAAAACTGAGGAATAAGGCCAGAGGGAGACAGATTTTTGAATTTATTTTTATATACTTCTATACTATTTGAAATCTTATGAGCAGGTATTAAGTCCAAAACTTAAATATTGGTAATTATTAAATTATTAATGCTGGTAGGCATTCACCTGAACTTTTTGAAGGAGTTTAGGGATGCCCTACATACCTGTTGGTCAAAATGAGGAAAAGTCACCAAGGGAACTGCAGATGTGACCCTTAATCATAAGGACTTTGAAGACTTAAGAATCATAAGAAAATCTTATTTCCCTCTTAGACAACCTAGTGGGATAAAAAAGACGAAGACCACCAAAGAGGTCATCCAGGGTTTTACTGATACTGTTAAGAAGGAGGCTTATAAATAAGAAAACAGGATAGAAACAAACCAGAAGGCCCAAGTGTCTGGCTCCAAAGGACTACAAAAGCAGAAAGGGAGCAGCACAGAATTGTGGCGTTTGTAGATGACGCTAAAGACTTCCATGGTAATAATGTGCCAAGTTATTGGCACCAAATTATAGGAAGATCTTGGGAATCGATGCAAATAGAAGGAAAAGTGGCAGATGAGTGTTAAAATGAGCATATGGCCTGAATCAGGCATGTAAAACAACAACTTCTCAGCTATGAGTTGTGACCCAAGAACAGTATCTCAAATCACTTGTAAATGGACCCCTGGGGACGTCAGCTCAATACTGAACTACAGATTAAAAGCAATGCTAAGTGTCCTGGGAGCCATCAAAACAAACACTAAAAAGAAAGAGACTAGTATCCTCTGCTCATAAAATTCTTTCTGTCATTTGTAGTCTGCTCCTTCAACTACATCTAGAAAAGGAGTTAAACGAGATCAATGGGTCTCAAATGCCAATCCCTGAATCGCTCCAAAAACGACTTTCATCGCAATCAACTAGGAAAGGCCTTTTAAAAAATACAGAGTCCCAGGCCACACTCACAGAGATTCTAATTCAGTGCCTCTGAAAGGCCTTCCAGGTGGTCGTGAAGTAAGGATCTGGTCAGGAAATCACTGGGCTGCTTCTCTCTAAATCTACTCCCAGAAGGGAATTAAGAAAGCTTAACAATAAAAAATCAATGCAAAAGAAAAGAAACCATGTGAGGAACTACCAAGAATAGATTATGATGATTCCTATACTCGGCTGTTAAACGAAGTCGACAAGATCCGCAAAAGACAATTAGGATGACCTAAAGGAAAAAGCTCCAGCCTTGAAGTGTGAAAAGCAGAGCTCAGAACCCTACCAAGTCCCCCCCAGATTCCCCCACGAAAGAGCAGGACCAGGGGAAATGCTCCCCATGAGTTGCAAGTTTCCAGAGTGCCCTCCTCATGCCCACCCTTCTCAAGTTAAGACCTGCTGCCCCAGGAGAATGTGAATGTTCTGAAACAGAGGTGAGACGTAAATAAAACCCACCGCTCGCATCTTCCTCTGGGTCCCAAACAAGTGCTCCCACTAGTCCATCCTGATACCACTACTGAGGCCAGGAACGCCCTGGCTCATTTCCATCCATCCCCTCTAACCTACCCCACTACCCAGTCACTTAATCTAATTCAAATTCGAACTTCCTCATCTTCTACATTACAAAAACCACATTTCATATTTCATCTACTGTCTCAGGAAAAAAAAAAAAAACAAGCAATGGGAACAGAAAACATGTTTCACTGCAGGATAAGCAACAATTCAAAGTGAAGCCTGCCATACGGTAGATTTCTCAGTTTTGATTCATCACGCCTTAAAGACGTGCAATATAAGGTTTCTTATACAATCACAGCCTTTTGGGACTGTGAGAAGTTTAGAGACTGGGTTACTTCATTTAAGAAAGAAAGAGTCTGAGAGGTGAAATATCCTGCCCCATACCACTTCTGTGGAGAACAGCACCACGAGGGCTAGAACTGTTTCCCCTGAATCCTAGGCCAATCAATCTCTCTTCTCTGCCGGGCTGCTTCCCAAAGACAATGTTAATAAATTAGGTTTATTACTTTAGGCACAGATTCTCGCATCTTTTCACTTCCTCCTCTTACACAGGAGGGTGGTACACAAGACCATCCCAAGAAGACTACTTCCCATGTAGAAGCTAAAGCACCTCAAAGTGTTAAGGCAAACAGAGAGGAGATGGTGCCTTAAATCACTCATCAGAAGCAAATAAAATGTGCCAAGCCCAGTTTATATCACAGACCGAACACCTGAAAAATGATATCCAAAAGCATCACCTAAATTTTCATCAGATTTTTACCCATTAAGTTGTTTGACTTCCTCATTTTCAAAAAATGTCAACTGAAACCACTGTTTTTTCCCTAAACATTAGAGCTAAGTGCGAAAAACATTAGTTTACCATATTGAGTCTCACTGAAAGTTAAGTGAAATCCCACAACACTCCATCTGCAACAAACGTTCACAACCTGTGATTCTGCATCAATTTCTACTGTAAAAACAAAATGCATATGTCAGTCTCCCAAGAGAGGAAATAGCAACAGAAACCGCGTGTCTCTCCATTTCCCAACAAGAAATAAGAAGAAAAACTACATAAGCCCCTGGAGAGTTGAATCCCTTTACTTCATGCCTTGTCCCGGAAAAGGCAGAGAATTTCCTACAATATTTAGCTATGCTATTCCTTGAAGAAACAAAATAAAACTAATCCAAAGACCAGATTCCAAAGGATATCTACTGCACCCTCTCCTAGAACCACCTGTCGGCCGGACGGGTAGTCCGCGCCGGAAACCGAGTACACAACAGGCCTTAGAACCTTCAGCTCATTTCCCAAACGTCACACCCCAAGTAAAGTGAGGCCCAGACTCCAGCAAACCATGCGCCCACTTATACCAGCACTCATCACCACCCAGCCTCAGGAGTCTCCCCTCACGTTAATAGCCCACACTATGCATGAGCGAGTTCCCTCCCGACCATCAGTTTGAGCTCCGAAGCGTGCTCCTTCGCTTGTCACTAGAGCTTGCTAGGTTAAAAGTGTTGCCAGAGACCAGAGCAGCAGAACATTCCATGTAGTAATAAAATGCTAACAGAAGTATAAACAACAACAAATTCTACATGCTGTTTGACTCTCATCGAGCCTGCTCCTGGCGTTAATTTTTTCGGCTGAGTACCCTCCACTGAAAGGGGGGGGACCTTAGGAATACACAGGAGTGGCTGACAGGAAGTCAAAAAACCTTAGTCTTGGCCCTGTAAGAAACATAAATATGATCAAGATCAAGTATTTTTTTTTTTTTTTCAGTGTCTCACTGTTTACACTGAGTTAATGTCAGCCATGGATTTCCCCCCCAGGACCTGGACAGCAACCGCCTCTACCGCCTTTCTGCCTTCTACCACCCTAAACCACATAATAGCGGCTCAGGTTAAATCCATACCATTTATGTTCCACATAAATTGAAGGAACTAAAGAGCTACTGTGAAAACACTGAAGAGAAACATCAGTGGGGACCCTACAGCTTTTGCACTTGCTGTTCCCTCTACCAAGAACACACTTCCCCTATGGCTGGTTCTTCGCTGTCCAACAGATCTCAGCACAAATGTTAAGAAAAGCCTTTCCTAAACATCTGATATATGGGAGCCACCCCTTCCCTTGCTCCCAATCACTCTGTCCCACTCCCTGGAAATCACTATCTTGTAATATCATGCTTATTTCCTATTTACTTTTTTATTGTCTGTCTCCTCCATAAACCATAAGGGCAGGAATCTGATCCACTTTTTACCACTGTTTCTCTAATACCCACACAAAGCTTGACACAGCAGATGATCGATAAAATTTATTCAAGAAAGAAGAGAAGTATGATTGCTCATCATTCTGTATCATTAGTACAGGGCAGCAGCCTCTGTTAGCATGACTAGAGCCAGCTGGATGCTTTCTTTTCATACAGGAAAAAAAATGACGGAAAACATTTAAGATACAGTAGAAACTTAGTGCTCCTTTACTTGGGAGTCTTGACTGAAAGCTACGATCCTCACCTGCTGAGAAGTGGGCAATTTTAAGACTACAGGGAAAAGCCTCCCATTCTATTCTACCTAGTTCTTTGCAAATGGCTCTCCTAAAATACTGTTATTCAGCTACCTTGTCCCCGAGGAGTAGAATAAGAGTATTTTAAGTAGGTTAGGAAAGGTGTTTTTTTCTTTCAGTCTGCATGAGCTAAGTGCACGTGGGAAGGAGCAGATCAATGGACTACTACTCTTTGTCCCCGCTACACACTGGAAAGACACATGCTTCTTAGTTCAGAAACCTAAGAAACAGTTAGCTATAATAATCTAAATTACAGGTATCATTTCCTACAAGCTGCACACTGGAGAAATTTCCACTAAGTTACTCACTAGGAAGTCTACACATCCCACTTTAGAACAACCTAGCAGCACAATTCCTGGTGAAGGAGGAAACTGTGGCCATCTCCTCCTTTTCATGCCCCTCTGCCTTAGCCACCCAGTGAGAATCATGGTTCTTAGCCTAAAACCAAAGACTGGCAGAGGGATTCCTTTCTCCTTTAGGCAATTAAATGGGGCGAGGTGAAAGTGAACGGAGATTTGGCATGGTCCTCCCTTTGGCCTTTCACACTGCAAGCAGGGTAAGATAAGCTGTTTCTATCGGCTGCTGCTGCTAAGCACGAAAGATTCCAGAACTGTGGCAGACTCACTCTGCTGTCCTGAAAGCAACCCGCGTGGCTCCTGCTGGAGAAGACAGGCAAACACACCGAGCTAGAATGGGAAAGTTAGAGTGAAAAGACAGGAAAGGGCTCTAGCCCCAGAACAGAAAGTAAATCAGGAGTGTAAGACCAGAGCAAACAGCCATCTCTAAGCAGGGGCTAAGTGGAGCGACCAAATTTTACACTAAGTACCCCAAGACTTCTCCCAGCCTCATCTATTTAACATGTGCTAATAATAATCTGTTGCAGCTAAAGAAAGTCTAGCAAATTATTTTAAAAATCCAGAGTTAGAATCTTTCAGGGTTTTGAGAAAATAGTATCTGACTTGACAGGGACATTCACTTTTCCAGGTTATATTTTATCTGCCCACACACTTGCCAGTCTCATCCCGACTCAGGAAATATAAATCCACCTTCAGTTTTTCCATCATCCTCACTGCCTTCTCAGTAACGGAGCAGCTCCAAAATGCTTGTGTCAACTTACTGCCCACTTCCTCCTTAAACACGTTCCAGAACCAACTCTGCTTCTGTCCCTTTGCTCCCACTCTCAAAAGCAGACACAGCCTCTATCTTCACCATTTTGTTTAAACTGGTCAAATGCAAAGACTTTTTACAACTTGATTTCTCAGTTCTTTCTTCTTTAACCTTAAAAAAAAGTAACACAGGACTTACTAGGTCTAGAAGGTAGAGACCAGAAGAAACTTGCACCTTCCATGGGTCTATAACCTGATTTTTGCCCCCCCAAAAAGAGAAAGGACTATTCTTCATTGCAGCAGAGCTGATCCCTATACCATTGCAGACCTGCAGCTCGGCCTGAGTCCAGACAAATATGGAGGGCTCCCCTGAAAAGCACACCTCTGGTTAGTCAGTGTTCC
>JAPYYJ010001668.1:0-13871 GCA_028533885.1 Nasua narica | reverse complement strand
AGGGGGTGGGGGGGGTTAGCCTGGTGGTGGGTATCGAGAGGGGCACGTACTGCATGGAGCACTGGGTGTGGTGCATGAACAATCAATCTTGTAACACTGAAAAATTAAAATAAATTTGGGGAAAAAAAAAAAGAATTTATAACAATGTTAAAAAAAAAAATTGAAAAGTTCTACTCTGTGAAATGCAGTATCAATAGAATTAGAATATACACTGAAAGAAACATATCAGCTAAAGGATTATTTTCCAAAATATGTCGACCTCTTAAAACTCAAGAAAATAACCCAACTTGAAAATGGGCCAAAAAGTTTTACCCAAATATTTGTAAATATTTACCCAAAATACTGAGCATTGACATACAGTGAATATAAACGGGCCTAACAGGAGACATAGACAGTAATAATATTAGAGGATTTAATACACCACTTTCAACAATGGATGGATCATCAGGACAGAAAATCAATAAGGAAGCTTTGCACTTACAGGTCACATTGGAATAGATGGACCTAACAGATATTCCACACACTAGCAGAGAATACACATTCTTCTCACAGGCACATGGCACATTCTTCAAGATAGTTCACATGTTAGGTCACAAAACAAGTCTTAAAAAATATTAAAATCACATAAAGCATCTTTTCTGATGACAATGGTATGGAGCTAGAAATTACTGACAAAAAAAGAGAATTTACAGATATGGAGATTAAACCATACTCTCCTAACCAAATGGCTCAAAGAAGAAACTGAAAGGAAAATAGAAAAATATCTTGAGACAAATGGAAATACCACATACTAAATCTTACCAGATGCAGCAAAAGTAGTTCTAAGAGGGAAGTTCATCAAAATAATGCCTACATTCAGGAAAAAAAAGTCATCTCTAATAAGCAAGCTAACTTTGCACCTCACACTTCAAGGAACAAGAAAACAAAAACAAAGGAAACTCAAAGTTAGTATAATGAAAAAAATAAAAAGGATCAGGAAATAAATGAAAGACTAAAAAGACCGTAGAGATGATCAATAAAAACTAAGAGATAGATTACTGAAATGATAAGCAAAATAGACAAATCTTTAGCTAAACTCACCAAGAAAAAAAAAAAAGAGGAAAGAACTCAGAATTATCAAAAGGCATTACAATGGATACTACACAAACATCATAAGAAACTACGGTGAACCATAGTATGCAAACATACTGATAGATCTAGAAGAAAGGAATAGATTCCTTTAAATCTAAAACCTACTAAGAGGGACTCAGGAAAATATACAAAGTCCAAATCCAAGTAGTTACTAATAAAGTTGTTAAATCAGTAATCTAAACTCTCAACAAGGAAAGTACAGGATCAAATTTCTTCACTGATGACTTCTACCCCACATTTAAAGAAGAACTAAGCCCAAACCCTCTGAATCTTCCAAAAAAATAGAAAAGGAGGAACACTTCCAAACTCATTTTATGACATCAGCATTACCCTGATACCCAAACCAGATAAGGATAAAACAAGAAAAGTACATGCCAATTTCTGATGAACATAAATGCAAAATTCATCAACAAAATATTAGTAAATTGAATTCTAGAGTATACTAAAATGATGGATCACCATGAGCAAGCAGGATTTATTGATCCCAGATTAACCACATTAACAAATGAGCGATAAAAATCATATGGTCATCTCAATAGATGCAGAAAAAAAATTTTACAAAACTCAATTTAATTTCATGATAAAAATTGCCAACAAACGAAATAGAAGGAATATACTTCAATATAATAAAAGCCATATATGACAAGCCCACAGCTAACATCATACTCAGTGCTGAAGAGCTGAAAGCTTTTCCTCTAAAATCAGGAATAAGACAAGAGTGCCCACATTCACAATTTTTTTTCCAACATAGTATCACAGCAGATAGACAAGAAAGAAAAAGCATCTAAATTGGAGAAATAAAATTGTCTCTATTTGCAGATGACATATTATATATAAAAAGCCCTGAAGACTCCCTCAGAAAAACTGTAGGACTCCAAGAAAGACAAATACCATAGGATTTCACTCATATGTGGAATTTAAGAAACAAAAACAGATGAACATAGGAGAAGGGAAGAAAAAATAAAAGAGGAAAACAGGGAGGTAAACAGTAAGAGACAACTCTGGGGACCAACTATAGGGTTGCTGGAGGGGATGTGGGTGGGGGGATAGGGTAATTGGGTGATGGGCAATAAGACAGATACTTGAAATAATGAGCACTGGATGATGTGTGAATCACTGAATTCTATCTCTGAAACTAATAATACACAGTATATGTTAATTAAAGTGAATTTAAATTTAAAAATTTATTTTTACTTATTTTTAAGATTTCATTATTTATTTATTTGCCAAAGAGAAAGCAAGAGACAGCACAAGCAGGGGGAGCAGAGAGGGAAGCAGGCTCCCCCCTGAACAAAGAGCCTGATACAGGACTCCATACCACAACCCTGGGATCATGACCTGAGCCAAAGGTGGATGCTTAATGACTGAGCCACCCAGGCATCCCTAAATAAAAAATGTTTTAAAAAACTCTATAGGACTAATAAGTTCAGTAAAGTTGCAAAATACATAATCAATATACAAACATAATTTGCATTTCTATACAACATCAGTGAACTGTAAGATAACTTAAGAAAACCATTTTACTTATAATAGCATCAAAAAGAATAATATATTTAGGAATACACTTAACCAAGGAAATAACAGATCTGTACACTGAAAACTAAGACACTGGCTAAAGAAACTGAAAAGGATATAAATATAAGGAAAGATGTTCTCTGCTCCTGTGTTATAAAAATTAGTATTGTTGAAATAAACATACTATTCAAGCAATCTATACCTTCAATGCATATCCCTATCAAAATTCCAATGGCATTTTTCACAGAAACAATCTCAAAATTTTAATTTTGATTTTAATAGAACCACAACAGACCCTGAATAGCCTAAGCAGTAATAAGAAAGAGCAACAAATTTAGAGCATCATACTTCCTGATCAAATTATATTGTGATACCATACTAATCAAAATGGTATGGAATTGGCCTAACAGACACATAGATAAATGGAACACAACTGAGAGCCCAGAAATAAACCCATGCATAAATATTTAATTTACAAGAAAGAAGACAATAACATACAATGAAGAAAAAGTAGGCTCTTCAATAAATGGTGCTGGAGGGGTGCCTGGGTGGCTCAGTTGTTTAACTCTGCTTTTATATCAGGTTGAGATCTCCAAGCAGGGCTCCCTCCTCAGCGGGAAGCCTGCTTCTCCCTCTCCCTCTGCCTGCTGCTCCCCCTGCTTTGTGCTCTCTCTCTGTCAAATAATAAATAAAATCTTTAAAAATAAATAAATAGGGGCATCTGGGTAGCTCAGTTTTTGGGTGTCTGCTTTCAGCTCTGGTCCGGATCCCAGGGTCCTGGAATCGAGCCCCACATTGGGCTCCCTGCTCATAGGGAGCCTAATTCTCTCTCTTCCACTCTCCCTGCTTGTGTTCCCCCTCTCACTATCTCTCTCCATGTTAAATAGATAGATAGGTAGGTAGATAGATAGATACATACATACCTAGTGCTGGGAAAGAACACTGAATTATATATTTAAAAGTTGCTGGGGCATCTGTGTGGCTCAGTCATTAAGTGTCTGCCTTGGGCTCAGGTCATGATCCCAGGGTCCTAGGATGGAGCCCCACATCAGGCTCCCTGCTTGGCGGGAAGCCTGCTTCTCCCTCTCCCACTCCCTCTGTTTGTGTTCTCTCTCTCTCTCTCTCTGTCTCTGTCAAATAAATACATTAAACATCTAAAATAAATAAAGTTATTTAAAAAAAGTTGCTTACAGAGTTGGTCTTAAATGTTCTCACCACAAAAAAAAAAGGGTAATTATGTGCCATGATGGGTATGTTCACTAACTTTATTGTGGCAATCATTGCATAATATACATATGTATCATATCATCACATGCATACTTGAAAATTCTTATTTATCTCTCATTTTCAACCTCAGGGCATGTTCTGAACATCGAGAATTGGCTTACTTAATATATTTTTGCAAATCTCTAAAGAGTGTTGGAGTTAATACCCCAAAGGAACAACTCAATTGGTAGAAGTTCCCCATGCTTATTGGCCATTTAATGGGGGAGGGGGAGCATTTCCTTTGCTTCACAGAAGTACCAATGGAATCCAGCCCTTAAGGACAACCTAGATCTTAGCCTTAATTCAAATTTTTCTTCCTTATCTTTCACCTATTCCATCACTCTTATTTCATGGTATAACCTTTCAAATCAACTGCCTTCAAAAATTCTCTTTCAAGTACTACAATTGGCAAAGCCTACACAGACAGTATTTTTTCCAGAACTGGTCTTAGAAAACCTATCCTTAGGATGGAATTTTGGAACTAGATTCCTTGCTTCCCAGATATCAATTATCAATGGCACTATCTATGGTGCTGATAACCTGTAATGTGTGATGCTATATCGCAATCACCAATAATTTTACCTGTGATGGATTGAAATGAGGTACAACGAGAATAGGAAGCATAATGTATGTATTGGTTTTGGCACTTGAACAGTGTGAGGCAATGGTAATTATACAGATTAGGAGGTAGCTGGCTTTTGTTAAATTCCTTAAAAGACTTGAAGAAAGAAGATGACATGCGTAGGTCTGTCAACCAGCAGAGCATGACATAAAAGCCTGAGGATCGTGGCATAATTTAATGAGACTCTTCACTGAAACCAGTGTTGTGCTAAAAATTAAGCTCAGAGTTTAATTGTTAGTGGAATAGCAAAGGAGATCATGTAGTCCCTTGGCAGGTAGCCCAGGGTAAAGTCAGGGACTCTGTAGGACCTCAGTATTTGTAACCAGCATATAAGTGAGTAGATTCCTGGGAACCTTCCAGTTTGGCTGAAGCACACCTTAACCCCAATCCTGGTTTACTGGTGATGATCCTTTGAAGGCCAAAATTGACATTAGGCAATGCTGCCATGGAACTGAACTCCCCGTGACAATGTGCATACAAGAGGCCATGTGGTCAAATCGGACACACTAACTTATTTCTGAAAGTAACAGCAGAGCATCAGCCAGGCTGCCCTTCCTCTACGGATCTGGTGTCAATGACAAATAAATGGATTTCTTGGGTAAGGTAGTTGTTACAGATACTGCTTTATTCTTATATATAAAAACATGAAAGAGTTTATAAAAAGGCTGATAGAAATATTAAAAATATTTCACTCCCCAGTTTTCAGATGTAGTTCCCATCAGCTGAATAGGAAGCCAGTTGTTACTTGGGTAGGAACACTGAAACGTCATTGAAAATAATTATAATGAACAGCCTATCAATCGTTCTCCAAAGAAACTTTCACCCATGTATCTTATAACTGTATACTAACTAGAACTTATGAGAGGATACTAAATACAGGGTCAGAGCTGACACGGATCCTGGAGAATTCAAAATAACACCATGGACATCTTATTTGATTGTAACTTTTTCTCCATAAGCCTCCAAACACACTTCTATCTCACAATTGAGGAAATGGGCCCTCAGATACACCCTATGGTTATTTTTTCCACACTTGACTTCAAATTTAGAAGTAAATACAGTATCCATTTATGATAAAAATTTTCAGTAAAATGGGATAGAAGGTACAACATACTTCAACATGATAAATGCCATATATGACAAGCCCACAGCTAATAACACCTGTGAAAACCTGAAAGCTTTTCTTCTAAGATCAGGAACAAGACTCTTGCCACTTTTTTCCAACATAGTGATTGGAAGTCCTTACCAGAATAATTAGGCAAGAAAAATCAATGAAAGGCATTCAGATCAAAAAGTAAGAAGTAAAACTTGTCACTATTTGCAGATGACATGATATTATATATAGAAAGCTCTAAAACCACCACAAAATCATTATATAAACTCAGTAAAGTTTCAGGATACAAAATCAATGTATAAAAATCTGTTGAGTTTCCATACGCTAGAAACAATCAAAAAGAGATTAAGAAAGCAATCCCATTTATGATACCATTAAAAAGAATAAAATATTAAGGAATAAACTCAACTGAGGAGGTTAAAGATCTGTATACTGAAAACTACAACACTGATGCAAGAAACAAAGACATAAACAAATGGGAAGATATCTTACGCTCATGGACTGGAAGAATCAATGCCACTACAATGTCCAACTATCCAAAGCAAACTCAATGCAATTTTGATAAAAATTCCAACAGTATTTTTCGCAATAGATCAAACAACCTTAATTTGTGTGGAACCACAAAGAACCCCAAATAGGCAAGGCAATTGAGAAAAAGGAATTAATCTGGAGGCATCACATTTCCTGATTTTAAACTATATTACAATACTATAGCAGTCAAAATGGTATGGTATTGGCTTAAGAACAGACACATATATCAGAGACATTGCAATATGGCAGCAGAGTAGGAGGATCCTAGTCTTGCCTTGTCCTATGAACACAACTAAGTAACTATCAAATCATACCAAATACCCCCAGAAATTGACCTGAAGACTGACAAAACAAACTCAACTAAAGGGAAAGAAGGGGCACCTGGGTAGCTCAGTGGGTTAAAGCCTCTGCCTTCAGTTTAGCTCAGGTCATGATCCCAGGGTCCTGGGATCGAGTCCCACATGGGGCTCTCTGCTCGGCAGGGAGCCTGCTTCCACCTCTCTCTCTGCCTGCCTATCTGCCTATTTGTGATCTCTCTCTCTCTCTCTCTCTCTCTCTCAAATAAATAAATAAATTTAAACAAATGGGACCAAAAAAATAAATAAATAAAAATAAATAAAGGGAAAGAAGAGGCCATATCATAGAAGGTAGAAAGTGCAGAGACGTGGTTGAGGGGATAAAAGGATCATGGGTGCTGTGGAGGGGAAGGAGGCATAGCTGCAGAGGACAAGAAAGAGAGGAGCTCACAGGGAAATACACACGGAGAATGTTTCCCAAAGCTATCAGCTTAGGAAATGAGACAGGCTGAATTCCATGACTTCTTATAACCGGTGGGGCTTAAAGCCTGGAGTCTTAAAGATCAGCAAGCTTGGCTGGGATAGAGCCCAGACAGTACTGTGCTGCTCCTGGAGAGAGGGCAGACAAACAATTCAGGGGGCAGATAGTATGGAAATAGCAATCTGGGGAATGCCTGGGGCACACAGCGGGGATCGTTCACTCTTTTCAGAGCATGTCCCTGAGGGCGGTGTTCATAGAGATGCCTCTCTGGAAGAAAGGAGCTTGCTGGCACCATTTCCTTCCCCCACTTCTCAGCATAAATATAAAGCCACCTGTGGGAAGCAGTGCAACATTGACATTGGCTGCCTATCTTGCTGAAACAAAGCCCCACCCCTCTGTGCTCACAGGGGACTGCCCTTCTCAGTCAAGCCTGACTCAGGCCCAGCATGGTGGACCCCTCCCCCAAAGACCAGCACGAATACCTACCCACACCATGTCTCCCAACCACAGAGTTCTACAGAACTTCAGTTCTACTGGAGTTGGTGTCAGGCCTTATTCACAAGCAGATGAGACACGCCTACTTACAAGTTAGCACATTTAGGCCAGGGATCAGACACACACTGCCCACAGCAGACAAGCAGAGCCTCTGCAATCAACTGGCTGAAGGGCAAAGCAGCCAAAACACAACAGCAGAGACACTCCTGGAAGTACCAGGCCCTGGGTACTACTTGACCTCTTCATAAGGCCATTATATTCAGAAGGAGGAGACCAAACTGGCTCTTCTAACACACAAAAGAAGGCAGAAACTTAGACAAAATGCCAAGATAGGGAATTTCATTCCAAATGAAAGCTAAGAAAAACTGATATATGTAACATGTCTGATGGATAATTTAAAACAGCAATCATAAGGATACTAACTGGGCTTGAGAGAAGAATATAAGACATCAGGGAGACACCACAGAGATTAAAGAGGTTAAGAATCTATCAGAATTGAAAAATGCAATAAATAAGGTTGGAAGCAGGCATGATGCAGTAAAGAGCAGGCTGGAAGAAGCAGAGGAAGAAATTAGTGACCTAGAAGATAAAATGACAGAAAATTATGAAGCTGAAAAAAAGAGAGAAAAAAGAAAGATTTAGAATATAAAGAATAGACTTAACGGAACTCCATGACTCCATTAAATGTAATAACATTAATATTATAGGAATCCCAGAAGAAGAAGAGAGAGAAAGGGGGGCAGAAAATTTATTTCAAGAAATAATAGCAGAAAAGTTCCCTAATCTTGGGAAGGAAACAAAGATCCAAATCCAGGAGGCACAGAGAACTCCCATCAAAATATATAAAAAGCAGGCCAATACCAAAACGTATTGTAATTGAACTTGCAAAATATAGTGATAAAGAAAAAAATCTTAAAAACAGAAAAACAAAAGGAATCATTAATTTACAAGGGAAAACCCACAAGGCTAGCTGCAGATTACTCAACAGAAACTTGGTAAACCAGAGGAAGTTGCAGGATATATTTAAAGTGCTGAATGGGAAACGTTTGCCACCCAGAACGCTCGATGCAGCAAGGCTATAATTCAGACGAGAAAGAGTTTCCCATACAAAGAAAAACCAAAGGAGTTTGTCATCACTAAACCAGCCCTGCAAGAAATATTACATGGGACTCTTTGAATCCAAGGAGAGACCCAAAGTGACAAAGACAAGAATGGATCAGAGAAAATCTCCAGAAACAATGACAAAACAAGCAATAAAATGGTGATAAATACATATCAAGAATTACTTTGAATGTAAATGGACTAACTGCTCCAATTAAAAGGCTTACAGTGTCAGAATGGATTTAAAAAACAAACATCTATATGCTGCCTCTAAGAGACACATTTTAGACCAAAATATTCCTGCAGACTGAAAGTGAGATCATTCAAATGGATGTCAAAAGAAAGCTGGAATAGCAATACTTATCTCAGACAAACTAGAAACAAAGACTGTGAAAAGAGACAAAGAATGGCATTATATAATCATAAAGTGAATATTCCACCAAGAAGATATGACAACTGTAAATACTCACGCACCCAACATTTCGTAAAATTTAAAGAACATTCTAATTGATTTATAGCATTTAAGAAACTAGTTTTTAGTTTATGACAACAATGACCAACATACCACTATCCAACTTGGAAAATCACGGGTTTCAGTTTGCCAAAAGAAAATTTTCCTTCTCCAATTCTGAATTGAGTATTTCCCTTCATTGTGTTGTCTTCAAAATGGAAACTTTATTAACAAATCCACTAATGTATATATTTGATAAAAGGTATGCTTAAAATTTTTTCTATACGATATTCAAAATCTATTTCAGAGCTCATTTATTTCTCTAATAAGGTTAAATACATGTGGTATGTTTTCATATCATGATATTTTTTAAAGTTTTAGTCTTATAGCAACTTAAATATGACTGTAGACTATTGTAGACTATGAATTACAATATACTAACCAAAAAATGTTACTTGTCAAAAGAACTTTTAATAATAGAATTGACAGAAGGGTTTGGAACATGGATTTGGGAAAATTTTTTCAGAAAAATTAAAATTTACATGTGCAAGAATATGTTATTTTTGTATACAGATTAGACTTAGTAATCTACTTGAATTTTGATAAACATTTTATAGTACTGATACAGTACTGATATTCAAGTATTATAAAAATCAAATATTTTATGTCATCTTAGAAGTTTCCTTTATTAAATGATCATGATGCAGTAGATTGAGTTGGATATTTTGTTTAAATATTTTTAAATCATTTTGAAATAATTATATTATCTTCCCAGAAATAAGGTAAAAATGATAAACAGAAAATTTTGACAGTAAATTCATTTTCAGGTGACTTTTTATACTCTGATTTGAAATATGGTATGTTCTTCCCTGAGATTGTCTCCATCTACTACAACTGTTACTGCTCGTTGGTAGGAAATATGTTTTTGACTCTAAACAGTATAAATTTGTATATAATTAAAAAAATATTTGTTGATTGAATGTTAAGTGCTTCATTTCCTGGCAGAGACTCACTTTATAGAATAACATTGTGCAGAAAATGTTCTTAAAATAATGAGTTATTATGTTTACACTAGAATAAAACATAGGAAGCTCTTTAAACAACTTATAAATAGCAGTTGCTAGATGTGAAAGCTAAGCCAAAGTTTTTCCTTATTCCATAAATTACTGTACTTTCCTATATAGTTTAGAAGCCTGGAACATAAGGAGATTTTGACATTAAAAAAATATTAATGTGCTCAATTGAAACATATCACCTAGATAATTTATTGCATACATTTTCATACGTGCTTTCCCTCCCTATATATCCCAGCTTCTCATTTTTATACTCTGAATTATCTGAATAGAAAAACACACACATCTATAAGTTTTATGCTGAATTCTAGGGGAAAAAAAGTGTTTTAGCCAAAAATTTTGGTAATAGCTACTAGTCACAAAGAAAATTCAGAAAATGTATAGAAAATATTCAATAATTCTTAATTATGGTAGCTGTGGGGAATAGTCATATAAACATTCTGAAATCAGGAAAAATAAAGTCTTAGTTTTTTTGTGAAAGCAAAAACAAACAAACAAAAAACCCAGACATGTATATCAATAGAACAGAACAGAGAAGCCAGGAATAGGCCCACCAGATATGGTGAATTAATTTATGACAAAAGAGTTAAGATTATACAATGGCCACGGTTTTGGCTATTGCCAGACAACATAAACTGCAAGGTGAGCTAGTAGGACAGTCCTTTCAATAAATGTTGATGGGAAAACTGGAAAGCCACATGGGAAAAAAAAAAAAAATGATACTAGACCCTTATTTTACACCATACACATACATTAACTCAAACTGATTTAAAACTTATATCTAAGATTAGAAACCATAAAAGTCAAGAAGAAAACAAGTGGTAAGCCACTGACATTGGTCTTGGCAATGATTTTTTGGATTTGACATTAAAGCAAAGACAATAAAAGGAAAATAAACAAGTGGGACTATATCAAATAAAAAAGCTCCTGCAGAGCAAATATTCATCAACAAAATGAAAAGGCAAACTACTGAAGTTAAGAAGATATTTGCAAATCAGGTATCTGATAAGGGGTTAGTATAAAAAATATACAAAGAACTTATATGACTCAGTAGCAAAAACACTCTAATACAATTTAAAAATGGGCAGATGATCTGAATAGGTATTTTTCCAAGGAAGACATATAGATGACTAACAACGTACATGAAAATGTTCTCAACATCACTAATCATCAGGTAAATGCAAATCAAAACCACAACAATCATTTTCAACTTATAGGTTTGATTCAGCTTCTCATTTATTTTGTTTTCTTTAGATTCCGCATAAGGGAGATACAGGTTTCTAGTTACTGCATGAATAAGTCATGGGAATAAAAGGTACAACATAGGGAATATGGTCAACAATACTGTAACAATGTTGTATAGTGATGGATGGTAGCTATACTTGCAGTGAATATAGCCTAAGATGTAAAGAAGTTGATTCACATTGTTTTACACCTATATAGAGGTGTAATATATATGTATATGTATATATATTATGTATATTATATATTATAATGTAACATTATGTGTCAACTATACTCATAATTTTATTTTTTAAAACACCATGAGATATAACCTCCTATCTGTTAGAATGGCTACTATCAAAAAGACAGATAATAACAAGTGTTGACAAGTATGGACGGACAACAGAGAACTCTTGTTGGAAATGCAAACTGACACAGGCAGTACGGCAAACAGTATGAAATTTCCTCAAAAAAATAATAAAAAACTAAAAAAAAATAAAAATAAAAATAAAAAACTACCATATGATTCAGCAATTCCACCATAATTATTTATCCAAAAACAAAAAAAAAGAAAACATTAACTCAAAAAGATATATGCACATCCATATTCATTGCAGCCTTACTTACAATGGCCAAACACGGAAATAACCTAAGTGTCCATTGATGGATGAAAGGGTAAAGAAAATATGGTGTATATACATTATATATATAATGGAATGTTATTTACCACAAAAATGAATGAAATCTTGCAATTTGCAACCACATGGGTGGACCTTGAGGGCATTATGCAAAGTGAAATAAGTCAAAGACAGATATTATACAATTTCATATGTAGAATCTAAAAAAAAATAAATAAATAAAACTCTGTTCACAGATACAGAGAACAGACCTGCGGTTGACAAAATCAAGGGTTTGTGGGTGGGTGAAATGGGTGAAGGGGCTCAAAAGCTACAAGTTATAAAATAAATCTTCTAGTTACAAAATAAGTCATGAGGATGTAACTTACATCACAGTAACTATGGTTAATACTATACTGCCTATTTGAAAGTTTGTGAGAAAGTAGATCTTGGGGCCCCTGGGTGGCTCAGTCAGTTAAGTGTCTGCCTTCGGCTCAGGTCATGATCCTAGGATTCTGGGATCGAGCCCCACATCGGGCTCCTGCTTCTCTTTCTGCCTGCCACTCCCCTTGCTTGTGTGGCTCTCTGTCTCTCTCTAATAAGAAAGACAGAAAAGGAAGAAAGGAAGGAAGGAAGAAAGGAAGAGAAAGAAAGAAAGAAATAGAAAGAAGATCTTAAAGGTTTTCATCATAAGAAAAAAGTTGTACCTATGTATGACAGTGTTAGCTAGACTTACTGTAGTGATCGCTTTGTAATATATACAGTATCAAATCATGTTGTACAAAAAAAAAATGTTGTACACCTGAAGCTAATTCAATGTTATATGACAATTATACCTCGATTAAAACAAAACAAAAAAATTAGCCTAGATCTGGCACAGACATGTGAACCAGAGATTAGAAAATGGAAACAGGTGTTATGATACATGTGCACAAAGTCAATTATAGACGTGGAAAATATAAAAAAGTACCAAATCTAATTTCTAGTGATGAAAACTGTAGTTATCGTGAGAAAAACACAACTGGATAAGATTAAAAGATTAACATCATAAAGAGTAAGATTGGTGAATTTGATGACACAGCAACAGAATCATCCAAAATGAAATACAGAGAAAAAGACAACTACAAAGTGAACAAAAGCACCCATGAAAATATGACGTAACTTTAATCAGATTAACGTACATGTAAATAGAAATATATTTGGAAAAATAACTTGGAGAATGATTCCCAAATGTGATGAAAACCACACATCTGCAGATCCAGGAGCCTTCATAAACCCCAAGAACAAGAAACATGAAGAAAATCATAAGACCTATGATAATTAAATTGCCCAAAATCCAGTAATAAAGAGAAATCTTAAAAATGCCTGAAGATGTATTATATACAAGGAACAAAGATATGGATGGCACCAGTTGTCTCAACATAAATATGTCAGAGACAGTAGAGCAGTATCTTTTAATTTGGGGATGAGAAAAGAGGGGGATTATATATAAGAAAGGGATTATTATAAAGGAGCATACAGAAAGTTCTGAGAGTGACGGATATGTTCGTTATCTTGACTGTGGCAATTGTTTCACCACCATATACAGATGTCAAAACTTCTCAAATATTAGATATTAACATTAAACATAAACATGTACAGTTTATCAGAGGTCAGATAGAGTGCAATGAAACTATTTAAAAAGAAAAATGTATATAACCAAGTTCACTTTTGCCAATAATCATGTAACTATGAATCAAAATAACAAGTTCTTTCCTGTTTCATGTGTCTGAATATAGGATTTTTTTACTTTAATAATTAATAATCTTGGTAGTCAGGCATCCAAATTGGCAAAGAAGAAGTCAAACTCTCAGTCTTTGCAGATGATATGATACTTGATATCGAAAACCCAAAAGACTCCAAGACTGCTAGAACACATACAGGAATTCAATCAAGTGTCAGGATATAAAATTAA
>JAPYYJ010001667.1:0-13872 GCA_028533885.1 Nasua narica | reverse complement strand
AACAACTTTGCATACTATGTGACATGGACTCCTCCAGGAGCTAAAAATATAGTAAATCATTTATTTCCTCAAAATAATCTTGTGAGTTCAGTACTAATACAATCAGCATTCTGTAATTGAGGAAACTGAGGCCCAGGACAGAATTTGGTGATTCCTGAGGTCAGGCAGCTAGTATGTGTGCCAGCTGTGTTCTGAAAGGTGTCAGTTTGGAAAATTTGGTGGGGTTCTGAAATCTCCTGGGGATCATTTAAAAATTTGGATGCCTGTGGACCTGCCTTCAGAAATTCTGATTTAGCAGGTCTAGGATACAGCCTCGACATCCCAATTTTTTAAATATCCCCTAGATGATTCTAATGAGCAACCAGAGTCAAGAACCACGGGGTCTGGAGCCCTCACATTTTCTGCCTGTGATCTACTGCCTTCTCTGAATCAAGGGCTCAAATTCTTCTAAAGCAGGTCTTTCTAACCCGGGCTAGAAATGTATCTAAAATTTGGCATTTGGGCATGTGCAATTTTCTTAGCAAGATGATTTCATCAGAGTCTCTATAATAACCTTGACTCAAAAATGTTAAGAACTATTCCAAAGGGGTAATAAAAATTACAAGATATTAGAGCAAATGCTTCCGTGAATATTTAATTTGGTTTGGGTTTTTTGTTTTTTGGGGGTTTTTTGAATTTCTCTCTACTTCGGTGACAGAGAAGCCAGAAAGTCTCCTAGTTGTTTTTAGGAGTGAATGACAGTAGAAGCACAAAGATGTCCTTTTCCCCTCAGAAGGACGTAAAAGCCTTGGAAGCAATCAGGGTAACTCTGTGGTCTAGGAAAAGGGGCAAAATGAGAGTTTAGCATGCTTACGGGAGAAGCAGCAGCCAGGGAATGGGGTCAAGAGGCTATAAATGTATAACGGGCTGACAAGCAGTCTATCTGCTGACTTCCCGGGGGTCCTGGTTATATTTAGGGCTGAGAAGATCAGCACTTTAAAACAAAGAAAGAGCATGCCTGGCCCAGCTGGTTCTGATAGGATAGTTGCCTTTCCACCACCATCAACCCAGGATCTCTTACAGCATGGGCCAGCATTGCCCACCAAGCTGAGAAATTCTAA
Source organism: Nasua narica (assembly GCA_028533885.1). Classification (NCBI taxonomy): domain Eukaryota; kingdom Metazoa; phylum Chordata; class Mammalia; order Carnivora; family Procyonidae; genus Nasua; species Nasua narica. The sequence continues at coordinate 12,772 of JAPYYJ010001667.1, read as the reverse complement.
AAAAGGAAGTGATATTGACGTGGTGTAACTGGATGTTATCAAAGAATACTGGCAGACATAATACAGAAAACACCTCAGGTTTTTGGAGGGTCCATAAATAAAATACTTTTCCCTGATGGCTCATTCAACTGACAATGGCCATTTTGTTAGCTAGCAGTCAATCAGCCTCTTACCCAAGGAGAGAAAAACAAGGAGGACAGTGACGTTTCCTGGAAATTTTCAAATAGGCAAGAGCACAAGGATCAAGAGCTTGCTCTCCAGAGTAAGATAACCCCCAAATCCAATGTCTTATCTGCCAGTGACAAATGCTGTCACTTTGAAAGAAATGTTAAACTGCCCAAGCCCACATCCGGGAAATGGGGATAATAATGTTATTGACCTCCTCAGGTTGTTAGGAACAGTAATGAAATATGCATCTAGAGTCTTGACAGTGTCCAACACAGAGCAAGCCCTTGGAAAATGCTAGCTCTTGTCATCGAGTGGTGTTTGATGTGGTGCACAGCTGGTACTTAGTAAATGTTTCTTTCCTTCACTTTTTTTCTTTCTTTCTTCCCTTCCCCTTCTGTGGTACATTAATATTGCCACCAAGTCTTTGCAGCTGTTCGCATTAAATGATGGAGTCCATTCCCCCTCAGCCTGAGTCTGGACTAGCCTTCTTAACTTGCCTTGATGTCATGCAACTTCTGAGTTTGGGCCTCAAGTGACCTTTCAGTGTCTGCTCTCACTCTTTTGGAAAGCTGCTGCCACGTGGAGAAGTCTGAGCTGGCCTGGCAGATATGTGAGGGAGGTCATCTTAGAACTGCCAGCCTCCAGATGACTGTGGTCACAGAGTGACCTCAAGCAAGACCAGCAGATGAAACTCCTGGATGCGCTTAGCCCAGATGGCTGACTCACAAGATCATAAACAAGTATAATAATTGTTTTTGTAGGCTACTGCGTTTGGGGGATGGTTTATTATACAGCAGTCGATAACTAATACATCTTCCTCCTTTTGGTTCAATACCAGTGATTCAATGCAGATAATTCCAGTTCATTAGAAAGAGTTGAGAGCTAAGGGTTAGAGGACAATGGGAGATGTCAGAATTTTCTAGTAGGAAAGACTCAAATGCTTCCTGGCAGTTACAGCGGGGCTGTTTCCACCAGAGAAATGGATAGATGTGTTTGTTCAGTTGCTTTAAGCTTGGTAACTTCCATCAGTAACTCTGCAGTTGCTCATTACCTCAGTTAAAAAGCAAAATGTAGAATTGAATGGAAAGTGATCAATTTAATTGCATTGTATAGACATAACCTATAGATAACAGCAGCTTAAAGAACAAAATGCCAAATTATCACTTCGTTCCACAGAAAATGTGTACGGTGCAATTTTTATGTTAATTGGTTAAAAATTCAAGCCTAGGTAAGCCTATATCAGTCAATTACCTGATCATGAATAGTATAAACAGTCTCACTTATCAAAAACATTGCATCAGACACTACCTAAATGCTTTATGTATGATTAGTTTTCCCAATTAACCATAAGATGGAGGTACTCTTTTGTCCATTACACAGATTAGAAAACTAAGATGTCCTTCATTTAACCTACTTCCCAAGCTCTCATGACTAATCAGTGGCTTAAGTAAAATACAAACTATCAGCTTCTTTAATTAGAGTTCTAGATTACCTCTAAATGCTTTGACCTAAAGGTCCAGAATCGAAGCTTTCAGGTTATTGGGCAGTTAAAAACAAAGATGTTAGGACCAAACCCTCCATAGATAGATTTGAAAATACAGTCAAGGGCAACCCTGCTACTGCTATCGTTCTGTCTAGAGATACCACTATACAAACTTCACTATAAAACGAATTGTTGGGAGGTGGGAGGAGCAAGATAGCAGAGGAGTAGAAGAATGAAATATCATCAGGTCCCAGGAGTTCAGCTAGATAGTTATCAAACATTCAGAACACCTACAAACTCAACAGGAGATTGAAGAGAAGAGTAACAATTCTAGGAACAGAAAAGCAACCACTTTCTGGAAGGTAGGACATGTGGAGAAGTGAATCAGAGGTGATATATGGGAATTTAGATCGTGGGTGGAGAAGTCAGTTCCTGGGAAGCGGTAGAGCAGTGGAGCACAAAATCGGAACTTTTAGAAGTCTGCTCCACTGAAGGACGGTGCTCCAGAGGCTAAGCGGGGGGTGGAGCATTCACAGGGACAATGTAGTCTCAGGACCCACAGGGTCACAGAAAGACCAGAGTGCCTGAGTGTGGCAGAGCTCCCAGGTATCAGAGTGGGGAAGCCAGCTGTAGAGACGGAGCCAAGGAGTAATCTCTCAGTTCAGGGTTACCTTAAACCATGATCTGAGGCACAGTCAGGCCCCTGCTCTTTGAGCAGGGACCCATAGGTGGCAGATCTGGGAGACTCACCTTCCTCCTCCGGGAGGAGCGGCACAGGGAGTGCGCTGCAGGAATCAGCAGGGTTGGGAGACTCCAGACGGGGCCGTGCGCCAGAGATAGAAACATGCAGTCACAGGCCAGCTGAGCTCGGAGCGTGGCCAGAGACCAGGGAGACAGGAAGGATTGACTACTTTTCTCCGAGGGTGCACTGAGGAGAGCGGCCCTGAGCTCTTGGCTCCTACGGGCAGGAGGTTGGGAGGCCACCATTTTCATTCCCCTCCTCCAAAGCGGTACGGAAGACCTTCAGGGAACAAAAGCTATGAGAGCGAACCTGAGCAAGGCTCAGGTACTTAGCCTGCCTCTGGCAAGGGCAGTGCAATTCCACCTGGGGCAAAGACATTTGATAATTACAGCCACAGGCCCATGCCCTAGAAGATCAGCAAGAACTTCCAGCCACCACCAAGTTCACCAATCAATGAGAACTGCAGAACTCCAGAGCTAAAGGAAAGCAACATATAGAATTCATGGCTTTTCCCCCATGATTCTTTAGTCTTTCAAAGTTAATTTTTTTTTAATTTATTTTTTTCTTATTCTATTTTTTAAATTTTTCCTCTTTTCTATTTTAATGTTTTTAACTATTCTATCTTATCAATACCTTTAAAAAAATCTGTTTAATTTTTATTGTTATAGTCATATTTTATCCCTTCATTGTATTTAACCTTATTTCTTGTATACATATAGGTTTTTTTTTCCTTTGAAATTTTCGCAGGGATGTCCACTATCTCCACTGCTATTCTACATAGTACCAGAAGTCCTAGCGTTAGCAATCAGACAACAAAAAGAAATAAAAGGCAACCGAATTAGCAAAGAAGAAGTCAAATTATTACTCTCTGTAGATGATACGATATTTCAAGTGGAAAACCCAAAAGACTCCACTCCAAAACTGCTAGAACTCACACAGGAATTCAGTAAAGTGTCAGGATATAAAATCAATGCACAGAAATCAGTTGCATTTCTATATATTAACAGCAAGACAGAAGAAAGAGAAATTAAGAAGTAGATCCCTTTTACAATTGCACCCAAAACCATAAGATACCTAGGATTAAAACTAACCAAAGGGGGAAAGAATCTGTACTCAGAAAACTATCAAGTACTCATGAAAGAAGTTGAGGAAGACACAAAGAAATGAAAAAACGTTCCATGCTCATGATTGGAAGAACAAATATTGTGAAAATGTCTATGCTACCTGAAGCAATCTACACATTTGACACAATCCCTATCAAAATAATATCAATTTATTTCAAAGAAATGGAACAAAGAATCCTAAAATTTATATGGAACCAGAAAAGACCACGAATAGTCAGAGGAATGTTGAAAAAGAAAACCAAAGTTGGTGGCATCACAATTCCAGACTTCAAGCTCTATTACAAAGCTGTCATCATCAAGACAGTATGGTACTGGCACAAAAACAGACACATAGATCAATGGAACAGAATAGAGAGCCCAGAAATGGAAACCTCAACTCTATGATCAACTAAGCTTCGACAAAGCAGGAAAGAATGTCCAATGGAAAAAAGACAGTCTCTTCAACAAATTGTGTTGGGAAAATTGGACAGCCACATGCAGAAGAATGAAACTGGACCACACAAAAATACTCAAAATGGATGAATGATCTCAATGTAAGACAGGACTCCATCAAAATCCTTGAGGAGAACACAGGCAGCAACCTCTTCAACCTCAGCCACAGCAACTTCTTACTAGAAATATCACTAAAGGCAAGGGAAGCAAGGACAAAAATTAACCATTGGGACTTCATCAAGATCAAAAGCTTTTGCATAGCAAAGGAAAGAGTCAACAAAACCAAAAGCTGACTGACAGAATGAGAGAGGATATTTGCAAATGACATATCAGATAAAAGGCTAGTATCCAAAATCTATAAAGAACTTCTCAAACTCAACACCCAAAGAACAAACAATTCAATCAAGAAATGGGCAGAAGACACGAACAGACATTTCTGCAAAGAAGACATCCAAATGGCCAATAGACACATGAAAAAGTGCTGCAACATCACTCAGAATCAGGGAAATACAAATCAAAACCACAGTGAGACACCACCTCACACCAGTCAGAATGGCTAAAATTAGCAAGTCAGGAAATGACAGATGTTGGTGAGGCTACAGAGAAAGAGGAACCCTCCTACACTGTTGGTGGGAATGCAAGCTGGTGCAGCCACTCTGGAAAACAGTATGGATGTTCCTCAATAAGTTGAAAATAGAGCTACCCTATGACTCAGCAATCATACTACTGGGTATTTACCCTAAAGATACAAATGTAGTGATCCAAAGGGGCACGTGCACCCAAATGTTTATAGCAACAATGTCCACAATAGCCAAACTACGGAAAGAAACTAGATGTCCATCAACAGATGGATGGATAAAAAATTTGGTGTATATATATACAATGGAATACTGTGAAGCCATCAGAGGAAATGAAATCTTGCCATTTGCAACAACGTGGATGGAACTAGAGGGTATTATGCTAAGCAAAATAAGTCAATCAGAGAAAGACAATTATCATATGATCTCTGATATGAGGAATTTGAGAGGCAGGGTGGGGCTTGTGGGGGATAGGGAGGGAAAAAATGAAACAAGATGGGATTGGAAGGGAGAAAAACCATAAGTGACTCTTAATCTCATAAAACAATCTGAGGGTTACTCAGGGGTGAGGGGAGTAGGCATAGGATGGCTGGGTTATGGACATTGGGGAGGGTATGTGCTATGGTGAGTGCTGTGAAATGTGTAAGCCCGATGATGCATAGACCTGTACCCCTGGAGAAAATAATACATTTTATATTAATAAAAAATAAAATAAAATGAATTATTGGTAAAATCTCTGCCTCCAATTCTCCTAACTTGCTTTGAGAGATAGAGGCTGGGACATGATGGAAATGGTCCTCCAAAAACCAGTCTGAAAGCTTACAAGAAATCTATTTCCCCAGATGAGACCCTGTCTACACCGTGAATGTCCCTGGGAACTCTGAGTAGACAATGATTTTCCTCAGGCCCTGGATTTGAGGGTCTTACCTTCCAGAGCAGTGCTTCTTAATCTTGACTAAACATTTGAATGACCTGGGGATTCAACTGACCCATTTTTTTTTAACAATTCCTAATTAACCTATTCAATTTTCTACTCGAGGAAATGTCTTAGGTAGTGATCAGTCCACGGATTAGTAGCCCATTGGTAGAGAGCCTAACCTTGTGTAATAAGTTCTGCCCTTGGAGGTGAGAGGAAAATGTGGCAGGAAACATGGCTATTCTTTTAGACATCTTGTGTCCTGAGAGGGATGCACATTTCCTTAGGAGAAACTGGACTTATCAGGCAATGTACTGACAAGACTGGACAAGATCCCATCTTCTTACATCTCAGGCTACAGTTATATATCACGGACACCTGATTTAAAAAACAAGAAATTCCATATTCTTTCAAGGAATCTGAAATTCATGACACCCAGTAAGAACCGATGGTCATCCTGTAGAGTATATCCAGAAAATGCTGTCTGTATTGAGCTCTCTTAGGAGGTCAATAACTAGATCTCCTTCCATGGATACTCAACCTGGAGGAATCCTTTGCTCCAAACCAAAGAGAAGTTCTGCATTTAGCCCAGATCCAAAAATAAAGTCTCACAATTGTACAAGCACTGACACGTAATTGGGCAAGCCTCCATATAACCCACACAGCTTAATTTACTATGGTAAACCCCAGAGTTCTAGTTAAGAAACTTTGGTCAAGGCCTATTGCCCTACAGTCACGGTCAAGACCCTCCAGGTGGTGCCCTAACACTGCTAATCTGATATTTAGGACAGTGCATGGAATTTTATGGCCACCTGTGAGATCATAAACCAGAGTGTCTTCTCCATCTGTCACCCTATCACACAGTGCCCCAAACAGTAGACATTCCATAAATATTGAATTAAATACTATTGAATGACCACACCATCAACAAAATTATGGTGCGATCAAGGTCATGAACAGAAGCCCTGCAGCACCCCCAGGGACTTTGTAGAAGTAGCTGCCCCGGCTTAGAATTCAGCAAGGCTCGGTCTTTCACAGATTCCCAGATGAGATTATTTCACATTGTGAGGTCTTAATTTATATTGCAATTTCACAAAAACTTCTTTATATTTTTCAAAATTCAATACCAATCCACCTCCCTCTCTTCACAAGGAAACCAAAAGAATAAATCACACCTTCAAATATTCCTTCATGATTATACTACTCACTACAGAATATTCATGCCATTGCCTAGAATCATCCACTTACCAGCTTGTTCTTGGTCTTTTCAAGACAGATCGATTGTCTTGTGCAGATTATTCTGGTCTATGAGGCTCCATCATTTTTATTTTATTTTATTTTATTTTATTTTATTTTATTTTATTTTAAGATTTTATTTATTTATTTGACAGAGGGAGAGAGATCACAAGTGGCAGAGGCAGGCAGAGAGAAAGAGGGGGGAAGCAGGCTCCCTGCTGAGCAGAGAGCCCGATGCAGGGCTCGATCCCAGGACCCCGAGATCATGACCTGAGCCGAAGGCAGAGGCTTTAACCCACTGAGCCACCCAGGCACCCCAAGGCTCCATCATTTTTAAAAGATGGTAAGGACATTTCCCAAGACCATCCTGCTAATCTGAGACAGCATCAGATCTAGAAATAAGGTTATTTCATTCTTGGTGCATAGATTCTTTTGCCAACATCATAATTTAATGATCGCTCGGAAAGTGGTAAAATTTAAAATATGTGATGCGGGAAAGCCACACGTCAGATGGGTTCAGGTGTTTTCTCCCCTTCTATCCTAGAAGAACATTATTAACTATGAGCTCTCCTGAGTATGGCAAGAAGGTGAGCCATCCTATAACTGCTTCTCTTATATAAAGGAAAAAAACTATCGACCCGAGAATCTAGCTTGAGTACAAGAGAATAAACAAGTCCAATGTTAAAATGATCTATTTGATCGAAGAGTTTCCCCCATGAAACCCTTCTTTTCTATCTTATTTCCCTGATAAATAAAAAGAGATAATATTTATTGAATGCCTAACATGGGCCAGCCCTGTTTAAGTATTTTAGACATATGTACTCATTTCTCATTTTATCCTCAAAATAACCAATAGGGCAGGTGTTATCGTGGTCTCAATCTTAACTATGAGGAGACTGAGGCATGGATAGACTGTTTAACTAACTTCATAAAAGGCATGCTGCCAATTAGCAGTAAAATCTGGACTCAAATTCAGGCTATTTGGGTCAGAGCGGTACTCTATGCTGATTCTGCTTCATCATTGCATAGGCAGTATTAAGGTCAAGGCAAATGAATTTTTAGAGACAAGATATATTATTTCCCCTGAATGTATTTTGCTCTAGCAACACAGTCAAATATGGGATTTCCAAAGGCTCATATCCTTAAGATATGAATCATGGTAGCTTCCATCTGACAGAGCAGATTGCACTGTCTTCCAGAAATATAGTCTGTAACAGGTTTCCTGGAGAACAGGATAGAAACCACAGATGCCCTCATCCTCTTCCTGCTGCCCACTTGGGATAAATTCAGCTGGTGCCGTCTTGTCCCGTGAACTTTTCCAGCTTGGATTAGGAGCGGGTGCACACTTGTAGAATCCATCCTAGACGCTGCGAGGCATGCACAGGCCTTCCCATTATTCATCCTTTGTCACTTTTAAACTTCAGCGCTGAAGCCAGGGTTAGTGCTATTATTGGCTGCTAACTATTGGAAACAAAGTCAAAGAGAAAAACAGCGTCTTTCTGAAAGGCAATCCTATCAAATAAATTGGAGATTATCGTGAGAAATACAGCTTGCATACAGGGTGGCAGGCTGAAAAAAATGGCCTCCATGTTGCAATTCCTCCAGTCAAGGAATGAAAGCCATTTCTCCACTCCTTTAATCTCGGTTGTCTACGTGACATGCTTTTGAACAATGAAACGTTAGTAAAGGTGACATAAATGGAAGATGAAAGAGTGTGGATTGAGGCTTCTCTTCTCTGGTTGTGCTTGAAACCTTGAGACCACCATGTAAATGAGCTCTCGCTAGCCTGAGGAAAATGGAGAACCACACATAGGAAAACCTAGTCTCCCCGGCCTATAGCCACCAAAGCATGGGACATGTGAGTGACACCATGTCGGTTATCAGACGCACAGCTACAAATGCCCAACAGAGCCCAGCAGAGACCACACCAGCTGGCTCAGTCCAGTAGAACCTCCTACCTGACCCACCAAATTGCGGCTGAAGTAAAACCGTCGATCTTTTCAGCCCCTAAATTTGTTACATTGCAAAAGTTACATTATCAAACCATGGTAAGATAGCTTGAAAAACAAAAGTGCACAGATCAAATCACATCAGTTTAAAAGACCCACAAGAAATGAGAAGGTAGTAGATTTTGTTTGTCTCCACCTGGATCTGATTAAAGCGCAGATAACGCATTTTCTAAAGCAGCATGATGAAATGATAGAAAGTTTTAGAAAACAGAGCTTTGGTTAAGAGAATCAATGGTCTTCACGAGTGAAGCTACCATATGTCCCATTACATCGCTATTACAATATCATTGACTATATTCCTTATGCTGTGCCTTTTATTCCCGTGACTTATTCATTCCCTAACGGAAAGCCTCTATCACGGTGTAACGTATGAATTTGTCAAATCACTGACTTTGTACACCTGAAGCTAATGTAACATTGTGTGTCAATTATGCTCAAATAAAACCTCTGTGAACAAAAATAAGATAAAATAAATAAATATAGCTCATTTTAATCAATAAAAAAAATAACCGATGGTCTTTTGGGGAATAAAGAAACCAAGATCCTATATCCATCCTGCAGACTGTCAAAAAGTCGTCTAAGATATTCTAAACAACACTCCGCAGCATACGTGACTCATTAGACCTTGTCTATATCAAGTCTAGAAGGGAAAATTTTTCTGCTCAGTCATTGAAACCTTGCATATTCTGTCTAGTCGTTCCATCAAAAGGATTCATGCAATCATCCCACAAATATGTATCAACACATAGTGTGTGTTAAAGCACCGCACCTGATGCTATAGCAAAGCCAGTCGTGGTTCTTTCCCTAATGGAGCTTATCTATCTATTCATTGTGGAAGCCTTCCCTTTGGAAACAAGGCTTGGGCTGTTATCTCCAGGACCCATGGTATGAAACAACCTGAGGAACAAACACTCATCTGGACAGAGCAATCAACAGATATGAAGGCCCTACACTGGGAGAGAGGAAGTGAGCAAGGATGAAGGGCTGAAAAAAAAAGACCAGCATGCCTATGTCAGGGAGTACTGAAGGTCACAGCTCAAGAGAAGCTTGGAGAATAGTATTGACCTTCAACTTAAGTGAAAGAGGCCCCAGATTTTAGAAGGACCCACCTTTAGAAGGCTGAATTTGTCCAGCCTCATCCTTCCCTATGAGTCAAAGAACTTCTGGGGCTAAAGAGATGATGCTCTCCCAAAGTCCATGCTCCTTGCTTTTCAGACTATTTAGCAGGTATGGGAAGCACAGAATTCCCTCTTCAAAAAACTGTGCCCTCCTTCCAAGGCCTGACTGGCTTCTTTCCTGAGTCCATACTTTTGAGGATGGACCACGGTGCTGAGAAAGTGTCTCTAAGCCTGAAAAATGGTCATAGGAACAGCTATTGGTGGGGCTGTGGACAGATGTTGGGCAGGTGGGGCACATGTCTATTTGTGCTTAGGGCTTTTTTGATCAGTTAGGGCATGGAAATAGAGGAGTCCAGGAATCCTAGAGGAAACCTAGCTTAAAAAAAAAAAAAGATTTTATTCATTTACTTAAGAGAAAGGGAGAGGAGAGAGAGAGAGAGAGAACGAGCAGGGGGGCAGAGCAGAGCGAGAGGGAGAAGCAGACTCCTTGTTGAGTAGGGAGCACAATGCAGGGCCCGATCCCAGGCCCCTGGGATTATGACCTGAGCCAAAGGCAGACATTTAACAAACTAAGTCACCCAGGTGCCCAAAACCTAGCATTCTAGATCACTATAAAGGTGTATTTTTCCAAAAATAGAAAGCTAGAAAATTTTAACAGCTAACTTGATTTATTTTTAAATATTTAGGCATTAGTTATGGGCCCCTGTTTTTACTCTTGTCTGGGAACCCACAAATGTTAGGCAGGTTTGCTAGATTGGTAGGGAGTGGCCAGAGAACACAAACCCTTGCAGGACTGCCTCTTGAACTTCAATGTGCTTGTGAATGACCTTGGGATCATGGAAAAGCATGGACACCGATTCTGCATCGCTAACAAGCTCCACGGAGACACCTGGGCCGCTGAGACAGGGACCAGAGTTGAAATAGCAAGGTTGTAGAACATGTTAAATTTTTTATTTTATTTTTTATCCAAAGAACCAGTAGACATTCCTGGGGGAATTTCAAGCAACAGATTTTCTTTCCGAAAAGAGGACCATAGCTGGGACGTAAGCATGGATGACAAGGCGGAGGTATGCACTGACTACACTGGGAAGTAGCCACATGAAGGTCAGACATGCAGAACTGAATAAGGCAGGGAGACGCGGACATAACTCAGGAAGGACGAAGTTTTTAAAACTGAGTAACAGAATAAATTAATGAACCGCCATTCTCTCAGCCAAGGTTTCAGAACGGTGGGATCCGGGAGAGTTCTAGCGTGTGATTTCAGAGAACTGAGAGGCATTTTATTCTGTCCCCTGCTAGATAGTTGGAAGCCATTTTCACCCAAACTACCTTTTTACCGTTTTCCTCCCCTTTGCCCCACAGAGATCCGCACTAATGGAAGTTAATAAGAAATAATACGAGTTATAATTATAACCGTAACCATCTTCATTCATCTGCATTTCTTCTGCATTTGGTAAGACCATCTTAGTTTCTTCCTTTAATTAAGTGATTACAATGGCACGTGCTCTTCTCTAAGTGATTTCTCCAGTGCATGAGTGATTAAATGTACAACTCCACTCACTCTACCTTTCTTTGGAGCAATACTCTGGACCCCTGAGAGCCCAAGTATCCTAAAGGAAGATATGTTCTCCCAGGGGGCTGGCCTCTCCAGAGGGACTCACTGGCATCCAGGCTGGGCTTTCCTGCCTTCAGAAACCTTCACTTTCTTTGGGACATAGGAACGGCATTCAAGGTCAGTCGCTCAGCTGCACCAGCTGCAGAAGGATGCTGTCGGGGGTTGGGGCGGGGAGCGGGGGAGGTTGCTGGGGCCTCCAGAGGTCTGTGGTTATCTCCAGCAGCATGCGGCATCCCGGGATACGATAACTATAGTGCTTCCCTGTTCCGCTAATCCCACACCCACCTTCCCCTTCTCCAGAGTTCTGCTGTTGAGTCACAAAAGGCATCAGAGGTAATCCTAGGAGGAACTTCCAGCCTAAATTCAGGAAAGGTGTCTTAGCTTTCTCATAAATACCCAAGGGGAAAAAAAATTAAATTCAGTGCACGGCCTCATCGGCTCGTGTATCACTTTTTTTCCCATTCTCACACTGTAATGGTCCCAAAGATGGCTGGCTTGATTTGCATACTTTTCAAGAGCATCTTTATCTTTTTTATCTTTATTTATTGTCCTCTCCCTGTCTCACGCACTGCTTTAGAACTCTGTATCAAATATTTATATGTGTTTACTTCCTGGCTTTAACCCACTTCATCATTCCCTTCCGTGGAGCTTCGTATTTCACGAAATCTACCGCCTTCCCAGCGACCCTGCACACACCCCTGCCTTCTCCCTCCGCACTCACCATGGGAAGCTGTTAGTTTCGAGCTTCATTTGTGGAAGTCTGTTTCTCCCTTACTGGATAGTAGCCTCCGAAGAAGGCGTTTGGGAGATGTGGCGGGTCTTCAGCCTTTCCTTTGCCTGGTCTTAGTGATTCACAGACGGGTCTAGGTGCGTGGTGCTTGGGGCTCCTAACGCAGTGTGGACCCTATTGGGGCGGGACATCAAGAAGGACAGTGGCCTGGCGATTCAGCAAGCCAGAGAGCATGCGTCCCACTGAAAGGCGACAACCACTTCTCAGGTCCAGCCTAGCATGTTGTGGAGAGATTTATTTTCATACCTTCCAGTTTTCCACCAGGAATGGGAAACTTAATTTTAATGTGAAATCTTCAGATTTATGTCTTCTGGCCTCATGAAATAAAAAAATAATGAACTAGCACATCTCTGGGCCAGAAGTTTATGTTCTCCTGTTTGAAGTTCACTTGACCTAACCCCATAAACACATTCCTACTCCCAGGTATTTGAAAATACACTGTGTGAGCTCACCTGGCCCTTCTTAACTCATAGCGCCCTGGACGCCAAAAGGAAGATGAAGGAAAAGACCTCAAAGCGTTAGTCTGTCTCTTCCAACATGCCTTCTGCCAGATTGTAACCC
>JAPYYJ010001666.1:0-13873 GCA_028533885.1 Nasua narica | reverse complement strand
GATTTCTTGGCAGCAACAGATGGCATGCTTTGACTATTTACAAGGTGAGAAGAGGGCTTTAAGGAGCTGAAAAGAGATCGTGAGGTGTCCTGGGGCTAGTAACAGCTCATGGGGGTCCCACATCATGGCTGAGAGGCGAGGAGAAGGGGTGACCATCAGGATCTGCGCGGGTTAGCTGCTCAGGAGAGAACCTGTCTGAAGTCACACACCATTGGAGAGATAGGCACAAAGCCTGGCTAGGTTGAGGCAGAGCAAGCTGTTCTAATCTTTGGACCATGAAATGTGCATAGCACAAATAACCACCTCTGAGTGCTAATCAAATAAAATCTGCCCCTAGGGTTTTAAAGCTGTCATGGTCCATGAAATCTGGTTTCTTTTTCCTCCTGATTTAGATCCCATAGGGACGTCATGTAGCCTTTATCGGAGATGAGATCCAATCCCAAAATTAAACCAGGAGGGATGAAGAATACTGAAACCAGTGAGCTACAGAAGTTGGCAAAGGCCTTTGTAAAGATTGGTGAAGTTGGGGGCACCCGGGTGGCTCAGTGGGTTAAAGCCTCTGCCTTCAGTTCAGGTCATGATCTCAGCGTCCTGGGATCGAGCCCTGCATCAGGCTCTCTGCTCAGCAGGGAGCCTGCTTCCTCCTCTCTCTCTGCCTGTTTCTCTGCTTACTTGTGATCTCTTTCTCTCTGTCAAACAAATAAATAAAATCTTTTAAAAAAAAGATTGGTAAAGTTGAACTAGAGTTTTAAAAACACAAAATCAGTCAACAATAGAATGATAAAATTAGAAGGAACCCGGGGCAATCATCTACTTGGAGTAAAAACTCTCATTTTTTCTAACTAAGAAAGTTAGGATACTATTTTTTTTTTTTAAGATTTTGTTATTTATTTGATGGAGAGAGACACAGAGAGAGAGGGAACACAAGCAGGGGGTGTGGAAGAAGGTGAAGCAGGGTTCCCACTGAGCAGAGAGCCTGAAGTGAGGCTCGATCACAGGACCCTGGGATCATGACCTGATCTGAAGGCAGATGCTTAACAGATTGAGCCACCCAGGTGCCCCACAATACTATTTTTAATGAAGTGTTTTCACATTGGTTCACAAAGATGAGATTTCATAAGTATATACTACAAAACAACTACGGCAATGGGACTTACACGGCAATAGCAGCATAAGATCCAAATTCTACCCTGTATCCTAGGATGGCTCATCTGTCCCATTATTTTAATTTATTCAAGTTACCGTTAGTCTTTCTTTGGTACAATACCCAGTGCTATCCTTTAGACTTTTCTTGACATTGACAATTCTATTATCAAACAGTTATTCCAGATGATCCAGTGTATTCTTTTTTTTTTTTTAAGATTTTATTTATTTATTTGAGAGAGGGAGAAAGAATGAGCCAGGGAGAGGGGCAGAAAGAGAGGAAGGAGCAGAATCCTCGCTGAGCAGGGAGCCCCATGTGGGGCTCGATCCCAGGACCCTGAGATCATGACCCGAGCCTACCCTTAACCAACTCAACCACCCCAGGTGCCCTCAGTGTATTCTTATAGGAAAATTTGTAATTTGTCTCTGATGATTTAAGTTTGGGAAACACTGCCATGACAGTTTCAAAGGATGCCAGTTCTCAGCAGATACAGGGTCTCAGAGCAGTTAAGTGACTGTCGTCAACACTAGAAACATAAACGGCATCCTTCTTATTATACTGTGTAAAAATTATGCACTTTTTCACGTCTTTGAGGACAGGTCAAAATTTATTATCCTGTTGTGTACACAGGTACACACATCTGTGTGTTCACTTGCTCTGAGCTCTGGGACGAGAAGGTAGTTATTCAGAAAATAAGTTCGTTGGTTCCTTTGACTCCAGCTTTGACATTGGCTCCAATAGCATTCATTTTCTCTTTAATAATTAGGCAATGAAGCAGGGCTGTTGGAGCAGACAAATGGTTCTGTCTCAGAAAACTAATTTTATACATTAAAGTGAAGAATATCTTTCATGATAAAGGATCAGATGTTTAAAAATATGAGATCAGGGGGCACCTGGGTGGCTCAGGGGGTTAAAGCCTCTGCCTTCGGCTCAGGTCATGATCTCAGGGTCCTGGGATGGAGCCCTGCATCGGGCTCTCTGCTCAGTGGGGAGCCTGCTTCCCCCTCTCTCTCTGTCTGCCTCTCTGCCTACTTGTGATCTCTCTCTCTCAGTCAAATAAATAAATAAATATCCTTAAAAAAATTAAAAAATAAAATACAGAGTGGAGGCAGAGTCGTTTAAAACTTAGTAGCTATGTGACTTAGTAGCTATGAGACCTTGGTCAAATCATTTGACCTCTCTGTGCTTGTTTTCTTATTTATAAAGTAAGAATAAGAATAGTATTACTTGGTGAGATAGTTGCTAAGATTAAGTGGGTCCACATATATGAACAACTTATAGCAGTACCTGGTACATGATGAGTACCTTTCTTCAAAAAATATTTTATTTATTTATTTGTCAGAGAGAGAGAGATTGAGCACACAATGCACAAGCAAGGGGAGTGGCAGGCAGAGGGAGAAGCAGGCTCCCTGCTGAGCAAGGAGCCGGGGCAGGACTCGATCCCAGAACCCTGGGATCATGATCTGAGCTGAAAGCAGATGCATAACTAACTGAGCCACCCAGGCATCCTATACACAATGAGTACCTTACATAACCGCTGTTTTTATTACTTTTCCCCATTCGACCCAGTATCTAAATCAAGTACATATAAAAGTTGTTTGTCCGATTTGTTTACAAGGCTGCCTCTACTGATTATACTGAACCTTATAGGTTTCCCAAACATCCATGGTCTTAATTGAGGGTGGGGGGAAGCCACTTCATCTATAACCTTGAAACACACAAGGTAGGGAGAGGGAGTCAGGATTAGAGACACAGTTGCAGAATAATGAATAACAATAGCTTTCATTTATTGAGTGCTTATTGTATTCTGGGCTGTTCTAAATGCTTTCCATGTTCATCTCATTTGATTCTCCTAACAACCCTATGACATAATAACTCTATTGTGCCCCATTTAGAGGACGAAACTGGAGCAAACAGGTAAAGTAATTTGCCCCAGCAAGAAGTAATAGAACTGGAGATTCCAGTTTGTTTTAACTCTCAGACATCATGTCATCACATAATATTTATATATTGTAGGTTGGGCCAGTAACCAGCCAACATTATAGTGCAACCAGGCTAGTTGTCTGATTGGCTGGAGTCTTGTCCTGACTTAGATGATGCTTGGGTGATATCAACTATGAATATATTATGACTATCACTTCTGATTACAGGTGGTGTTTGAAGCCATGGAGCTGGATGAGATCTATTGAGAACACTAGTATTTGAGCACCACGAAAGTGAAGGTGGGATCGGTTTTGGTCACTGCTATTTTCCCAAATTGGTTTTACTCAATCTCTGCAAATAGGTAAAGGAAGATAAAGATCAAAGAGTCTATCTGTCCTTAGCATAAGTTTTCCAAAGGAGTTGAGGAGCAAAAGATAAGTAAATAAAATGATGTATATACACTATTATTTCAAGAAATGTGTCTGGGAAGAAATGGGTGCAGGACAGTACCATATGATTGGAGAGTAGAGGAAAGGTTGCCTGCCTTTTTTTTACCTGGCATTTACAGCCTCATAAATGACATTTTGAAAACTCTAACAGACCTTTAAGAATTCCACAAAATTATTCCAGAGTGCATCTACTAAAAGAAGCATGTAAATAAATAATAAGAAAGAAACCTGTGAGAACAGCAAGAAAAATTCTGAAACTTGTTAAGAACACCAAGAAAACAGCAAGATAATAATGGGGCTTACCTCTTAGTTACTTGACCTCCTCCTCCTTTCTACTTTTCTTCTCAAACACAAGTACAGGACTCCCTTGGTCACACCCTCAACAATGTTCTCCATTGTAGCTATTTGGCTTTCAGAATAGCTAACCCATCCTGTTTCTGACCACAACAGACTATTCTTCAAGCTCTATTGCTGAAATACACCCAAGAGACCTATTTAATGATCTTATCAAGATTTCCAGCTGGTTGACCTTTCTGACTTTCCCCTATCTACCAGTCCTCTCCTTCCTTTTCTTTCTTATATAGCTCAGACTCTGGGCTCATCTGAAGCTTTTTTGCCACTCACTTTATTGCTCTCATCTGTGAAAACCCCATCTGCTTTCTCCATGCCTGCCCCTTAGTAGCTCAGTGCGACTGGAGAACGCTACACAAAAGGGAGATTAAAGAGTATAAATTTAAGACCACCATCCCAAATGGGACCTTATAACTGTAGAGCATAGTGAGGCTACTCAATTTTTTTTTTTTTAGGAATTCTTTCCCCCTACCTTGGGCGGGGGGGGTGAAGGTGAGAGAATATATTTATAGTCTGGTAAAAGTCTTAAGAAGCATTGTCAAAGAAAGTAAAATAATTGAGTACCAGGTTTGATATCCTTCACTCAAGGGAAAATCATCCATGGACTGGAAGATTCCAGTGCCTCACAAGCACTCTTCCCAAGGGATGTTTGGCCAAAATTGAGTTTTATAAGTCATTAGAAGCCACAGCTTGGAAACTCGGCATGATTAACTAGGATGTCAGGGATTTCCTTATAAGGCTAGCAGATCCCATTTTCTAGGGTAAGGGGAGCTAAAGCCTAGTGTGTGTGGGGGTGGGGGCTGTGATTAGTGTATGTGATGCTTCTTTTAACCATTAAGCATTTCTTGTAAGTATGGGCTGACTTAGGTTTCAACTAGCTTTGTGACGTGGACAGACCACCATTTTATGGGTTCCTAAATGAGGTTTTGGGCCCAATTCCAATATGGGAGGGAGGTTACCCCCATATACACCACTGGTGTCAATTCAATTCTGAGACTATCTACTGGGAGATAGCATCAGTTTGCACAGAATAAAGGCTGTCTCACAAGACTGTTACACACTCCCCCACATGCCCGCATCCCTGCCTTCAGACACCAATGGCAGGTTGGTTACCTGTGTTTCAACTGATCAGCTACAAATGGGGATTTTCCAACCACTACCTGCAAAAGGATACAAATCACAAGTCCAGGCTGTCACCTGTGCTCCTGACCAGCTGGCTATAAATCAGTCTTCCTTGACCCTCTTTTAGGGTTTGATTAATTTGCTAGAGGGGCTCACAGAACTCAGAGAAACATTTTACTTACTAGAGTGCCAGCTTCTTATAAAAGGATGTAACTCAGGAACAACCAGATTGAAGAGATACAATGAACAAGGTGTGAGTAAATGATGGGAGCTTCCACGCCCTCTCCAAGTGCAATGCTCTCCCCAAATCTCCACCTGTTCACCAGCCCTGAAGCTCTTCAAACCCTGTCCCTTTGGCTTTTTTGTCCCCTTGGGGCGCCTGGGTGGCTCAGGTCATGATCCTAAGGTCCTGGGATAGAGTCTCACATCAGGCTCCCTGGTCAGCAGAAAGCCTGTTTCTCCCTTTCCCACTTCCCTGGCTTGTGTTCCCTCTTGGGCTGTCTCTCTCTCTGTCAAATAAATAAATAAAATCTTGAAAAAAAGAAATGATGTCTCCAGTTCTTAGGCAATGATGGATTGGATCATTAGCCATTGGTGATCCATTTAACCTCCATCCCTCTCCACTCCTGGAACTTAGAACTGAAAGTTCCAAACCGTTAATCACTAGGTCAGTTCCCTGGGGAACCACCCCTCTTTCTTAAGTGACCTGAGGCAGTCCAAAAGTTACTTCATTAACATAACAAAAGAGACTTTAATCTCTCATCCTTCCAGCCCCTCAGGAAATTCCAAAGGTTATTTAGAAAACTGTGCTAGAAATATGAACGAAGACCAAATACGTATTTATTAAAATTCAAATTACAATTCACAGTATTGCAGTCTGGATATACAAATTACTTTTATCAGCATGATATAGAAACTAGATTTATAAAATTGACTACAGAAAATTTTAACATTTCTCCAAAGAGGAAAAATAAAAACAAAATCAAAAGACGGAAAAATACATATGACAGAAATGGAGGTTTTCTCTAATGTACAAAGGTCGCTTACAAATACTAATAGAGGAGAGATGACAAAACCAACAGATAAATGGGCAAAGGGTAATAACAGACATTTCCCACAGGGACTGTTTTTCCATTGCCCAGCGTTGGCAATATTGTGGGAAAACTGGAAGTTCACTTTTTTTCTTAGCTACATTCTTTCTGGACCTCTTTGCCTTCTTACCCCAAACTACGTAATTACTGACTCTACTATTATCCTGCAATCTCCCTTCACTATCACCCAGGGAATTTTTTTTCTCCTCTCTTCTGTGCTTAAAACTTTCCTGAGCAAACAACATCAATACTGTCTTAAGAAAGAGTTCAGGAGGGTTAACCAACTGAGTCACCCAGGTGCCCTCCGGATTTGAAATATCAGCAAAAAGCTGCAAATGTTTGATGAAAGGCAGGTCTATTATAGGTGCTAAAGTAGTGGTTAAATTCTAAACCCCAAGCAAGAACCACCAGCTTAACCAATTCCCAAATTCCTGTCACAGAAACAGAGAAAGTGTGTCTTGACTAAGCCACTAGGTTTTGGGGTAATTTGTTATACAGCAACAGATAACTAATACAGTAGTATTAGTTAATACTAATACTAATAATACTAATAGAAGGTTCTGACTTCAGTCTTCCCTTTCCTTAAGCTATATATATCATCTTAATCTTTTCCTTTTCCTTAAGCCATGATCATCAAAATTTTATCGATGAGTAAATTAAGGCCCAGACAAGTAAATGTACTTATTCAAGGTAACAGTGTTTAAGTGATGAGCTACGAACATTTTTAGGTTTTCTGAAAGTGTTCCTTGTACCCTCTCATGTTGACTTTAATAATTTTGAATTATTTATTTTTTTTCCCTAGTGAAATGATGGTTAGAGACAGGCAGGTCCTATATTAACCACTACCCTAGGCACTGAGGATAGAATGCAGGTCAAGTGGCTTTTGGATAAAGTAGAACTGTAAAGTAGTACAGTAAAAGTAGTACAGGGATAAATCTCATGAGAGTAGTGGATATGAAAAAGCTCAGATGCAAAATGTCAGAAAAAAAGGTATCTGAATGAGTGTATATGAGCAAGATGGAAATTTCAAAATTGGAAAAATTTATATTGACCTCAGAGATTAGTCAAGGGTCAAGCTAGACTTATTTTTCTTCGAGAAATATGGAGATTATAGGCATATCTTTATTTAATGTTCTGTATTTTTTAAAGTTTTAGGTCTTTCCTATATTGTCCTATAACTTTGTCAGATGATTCTTATATTGCTCGTCACTCACACCTTACTGACTTACCCATGCCAACTTCCCAAATCATAAATTTAATATTCAAGTTAGTGAAACTCTTATTTTAAAGATTTTATTTTTTAGTAATCTCTACACCCAACATGAGGCTTGCAGAGGGAGAGGGAGAGAATCTTAAGCAGACTCCAGGCTGAGGATGGAGCCCCTGAAAAATAACCCGAGTTGAAATTAAGAGTCAGTCGCTTAACCACTGAGCCAGCCAGGCATCCCGTAATTAGCAAAAACATTGAAAGCAAGATTAAAATGACAAGAGATAAGTGACTCAGGGTGTGGACTGTGGAGGAATATGTTTAATATGTAAGACAAGGCAGGGAGGCTGGCTGGCTCAGTCAGTAGAACATGTGACTCTTGATCTTGGAGTTAAAAATTCAAGCCCCACACTGGGTGTAAAAATTACTTAAAAATAAATAAACAAATAAATAAATAGATAAATAAATTCTCTCTACATATATATATATACTTCTAAATATATACTCTTTATATGTGTGTGTACACTCTATATTATATATATACTTCATATATATGTGTATTTATACATGAGACAGAATAACAGATACATATAAAACTTAGCTCTCACTGGGGCACCTGGGTGGCTCAGTGGGTTAAAGCCTCTGCCTTCGGCTCAGGCTCATGACCTCAGGGTTCTGGGACGGAGCCCCGCATTGGGCTCTCTGCTCGGCAGGGAGTCTGCTTCCCCCTCTCTCTCTGCCTACCTCTCTGCCTACTTGTAATCTCTCTTGCTCTGTCAAATAAACAAATAAAATGTTTAAAAAAACAAAACAAAAAGAACTTAGCTCTCAGAGCACCTGAGTGACTCAGTGGCTAAGCAACCAGCTCTTGATTTTGGCTCAGGTCATGATCTCAGGGTTGTGAGATTGAGCCCCATATTGGGCATGGAGCCTGCTTGAGATTTTCTCTCTCCCTCTTGCTTCCCCCCCTCTAAAAAAAAGAAAAAAGAAAAAAAGAAAACCACCACCACCACCAAAAAAAACACCGTAGCTCTTAGTTCCCTAAAAATCAAAACAAATGATACTTTAAAAAATTAATAATTTACACTATTCTTCTTGTGTAATAAAAGGAAATATATCAATTCATGAGAGAAACTGTCTCCTATCTTTGAGAGGTCTTTTTTTTAAAAATATAAATTTTTTTACGAGAACAATTAATAAATGGCATCTTTCATAGCAGCTAAAAATTGCATATAGTCGGGGCTCCTGGGTGGCTCAATTGATTAAGCATCCGACTCTTGATTTCTGCTCAGGTCATGATCTCAGGGTCGTGGGATCAAGCCCCACATTGGTCTCTGGGCTCCGAGGGGAGTCTGCTGGAGATTCTCTCTCTTCCTCTTTCCCTATCCCTGGCTTGTACTCTCTGTTTCTCTCTTAAATAAACATATAAATCTTTTTTAAAAATTAAAAAAATAAAAATGCATAATTTCAAATTTTGCATTAAATTAAATGCAACATAATTTAATTTACAAAGAAATTAAGTCTTCATATAGACATTTAATAAGTTCCCAGCCCCCATTTATGGTCCCACCAAACTGCATTATATCCCCATGCCAACCCAGGAAGGCAAGCGAAGCAAGCCATTGAGCCAGTCTGACTCCATTATGGAAGCTGGTGAGATACTGGTTACTGGCATATCTGGGATGCCCAAACAATTTTTTTTTTAATTAAGTAATTTAAAAAAAAACTCACACCAACATTTAGTCCCATGGCGTTCCTTGTCTGACGCTGGCTAAACTGCATAATCTTTCAGTTTCTTAGTTTCCTCACGTGGCAGGCACTTTACATGTTCACCAAACTCCATTTTCTTCTCTTCCTTGACCTTGTTTCTGTCTTTTTTAGAGTTGGGTTGGGGCCACATTACTGATTTTTGATTAGTGGAATTGGGTCAGAGGTGACGTTTGCCATTTCCAGCGCTTGATTCTAAAAGTACCCTTTCAGGGCACCTGGGTGGCTCAGTTGGTTAAGTCTGCCTTTGGCTCAGGTCATGATCATAGTGTCCTGGGGTCAAGCCCTTGCATTGGGCTCCCTGCTCAACAGGGGTGTCTGTTTCTCCCTCTCTTTTTGCCACTGCTCATGTGTGTGCTTTCTCTCTCACTCTCTCTGTCAAATAAATAAATAAAATCTTAAAAAAATACAGTATTGTTAAATATAATCACCATGTGGTACATTACATCCCCAGAATGTGTTCATCTAAAAACTGGAGTTCCGACACTTTGACTACCTTCATCCTTGCCCCTGGCAACCACTAATCTTCTCTTTGTTTCTATGAGTTTATATTTTTTAGATTCTGCATATAAGTGAGATCATATAATATTTGTCTCTATTTCAAGTACCATAATGCCCTCCAGTTTCATCCAGGTTGTCACAAATAGCAGGATTTCCTCCTTTCTATGGCTATATAATAATTGTGTGAGTGTGTGTGTGTGTGTGTGTGTGTGTGTGTGTGTATAATATATATCACATCTTCTTTATTCATTCTTGTTGATGGACACAGAGGTTGTTTACATGCCTTGACTATGATAAACAATGTTCCAATGAACATGGGGTACAGATATCTTGAGATATTTATTTCATTTCCTTCAGATATATGCCCAGAAAAAACATTATTGAATCATACGGTAGTCCTTTTTTTAAAAGTATGCTCCATGCCCAACATGGGGCTTGAACGCACGACCCTGGTATCAAGACCTGCGATCAAGATTCAGATGCATAGGGGCGCCAGGGTGGCTCAGTGGGTTAAAGCCTCTGCCTTCAGCTCAGGTCATGATCTCAGGGTCCTTGGATCAAGCCTCACATGGGGCTCTCTGCTCAGCAGGGAGCCTGCTTCTTCCTCTCTCTCTGCCTGACTCTCTGCCTACTTGTGATCCCTCTCTCTGTGTCAAATAAATGAACAAAGCTTATAAATAAAATAATAAATCAAATAAAGACTGATAAATCTTTCCATCAGGCTGCACAGCTCGTGGAAATATAAAGTGTTATAACCTTTTTAGAATGAGGTAAGGAATCAGTTGATTAAACATTTCTGGCACATTATCCCATTATATAAAGGCACTAGTACAACAGACACATGAAAAGAGAAGTTTATAGCAATTGTGTTTATAGTGCAAAGAAACAAAACCCTAGACACACACAAAAAATGCCCATCACTCAGTAAATGGTATCAATAAATGTGCGTGCACTCCACAGGAAAATATGCAGCTGTTCAAATGAGTGAGTTGTCTTCAAATCCCAGCAAAATAATAAACTTCTCAGTAAAAAACAAAAAGAAATTTCCAGGTGCCAAAACCAAGAAGAAGCTGAAAAACAGAACAGTAGGCATGTTTACCCATGGTGCAGCAGCCTTGGGAGTTACTGGAGCTGGCAGGGGCTAGAGGTTTAGGGTTGAACACCCCCCAAGCCAGGAGAGCAGGCCTCAGGCCTACATCACGTGAGGGATTGGAACTCAGCACTCTGTAGAGCACTGGACCCTGGAGACTACAAACCCAATGCAAGAAGCACTCAATCACTCTGCTCTTTAACCTGGAGAAAGAACAAAGCAAGTTTGACAAATGGCCTCAGTGCCCCGTCCACATCCCCAGAGTTTTGACAGCCAAGACCAGAGACTAATGAAATGGAATTGTGTCTGAGGGATCGGTATGGGTTTTTGGATTGGTGAACGAATAGAGCAAGCCTGACATGTTGGAGAGACTGTCCCTCAGAAGTGCCCCCAACCAATGATGGGCAGGGAGTGGGCCTATAAACTCCTCACCATTCTCCCTCCTTTGCTGGGATAACTCTGGTGTAGGTTGTACATTAGCCTCAGCAGGATTGTGCTTCGGATGCCCAGTGGTAACCTGATGCTATATACTCAGAGTGAGCATGTTGGGGGGCCCCTGGAGGGTAAAGTCAGTTGACCATCCAACTCGGTTTTGGCTCAAGCTGTGATCTCAGGGTCATGAGATCAAGTCGGGCTCCATGCTCAACACAGAGTCTGCTTGAGATTCTCTCTCCCTCTCCCCACCCTGCTCTGCATGTGTGCATGCGCTCTTTCTCACTCACTCTCTCTCTCTGATAAATAAATAAATCTTTAAAAAAATGAAAGAGTGTGTGGGAACTAAACACAAAAACATTTTCAATTTCCATCTGATCTTTGTTGGTTTCCTTCCTTCTTTGTCTCACATTAGGCATTCCCCTATAGATGTTACCTGGGATGATTTCCCAAATGAACTACTTGCATTTGAATCCTTACTTTGGGGTCTCTTTCTAGGGGGGACCATGAACTAGAATAGACTAGGTCTGTCCCAAATATGGAAGGAAAAAACAATTTTTTCTGTGAGAAATTGCAGGAATACCTCCACTGACTTCGAGTCCAAATTTACTGTGCACAAGTGGTACAGAGATACCAAGCCAATAAATTACTTCAGAAACTAAGGTAAGTCATGCACCTAATGCACCTAACAAAAGCAAATTCAAAACTATTTCTGAAGAACGAATACTCAAAACTTGCTATATTTACCTTCTTGAAAAGATGACCCTTTGTGTGCTTGAAATGACTTAAAACTTTTAAACTAAAACTTTTAAACTTTAAACTTTTTTTTTTTTAGACTTCATCTCTTTTATAACACACAAGGAATACAGAAGGGAGAAAAAAGGGAACACGTTTTTCACTAAAACAGTTGACAATTTTATTTTCACATTTCACAATACAAATGAAAATTGCTTTTTTGTGTCCCACTACTCCCCTGCAAAAACTATTCTCTCTTTGATAGGAAGGGTGAGCAAGTTTTCCTTGTCCTGCTGTGAGAAAAATAGCCAGAGTCACAGCACCATGATAGAATATTAAAACACATAAATAGTCCACCATGAGCTGGAAACAAAGGAAAAAATAAACTGAGTAATAGCCCCCAAACCTGAAATAACAATTTAAATGAAGTCACAAAATCAATATTTTAAATTATCAAAGAATGTTTTTTTAAACTATAGAATAGTAAGACAAAAATACTTAATATGATGATGCCTAAATTTTACTCAATGTTTATGATGAGCCAAGCAATCATTCATGGACAAAAATGATGGGTAATTCGAGATGACCTAATAACTTGGTTTTTGTTGACTATTATTTTTTTGGTACTGACACAGAAAAGCTGCTTTTCTCATAATAATAACTGTATACATCACCACTCTTTTCCACATAGTATTGGAAGTTCTAGCAACTGCCATAAAGCAAGAAAATAAGAGAAAAGACATACATACAGATTGGAAAGCAAAAAATAAAAATTTCCTTCTTGATGACAACATGATTATCTATACAGAAAATCCCAAGAAGACTATGAAAAAAAAATCATAGACTAATAAGTGAATTCAGGAAGTTTGCAGGATATAAGATAAACGCCCAAAGATCTATTACTTCTCCATATACTAATCTCAAATGGATTATGGTGATAAAAAAATCCACTCTCCAAAATTTACATATGTTACAGTTCCAGTTATGTAACATTCTCAAATTGTTTTAGAAGCAGGTTAGCTGTTGGCAGGAGTCCGTGATGGCAGGGGAAGAGGTTAGAGGAGCGTGGGTTTAGAAGAGCAACATAGGGGATACGTGTGGTGGTTATGTCCTAACTCTAGTGGTGGGTCCATTAAATACACATGGAATAAGATTTCCGTGATATAACTAAATGCACATACACTTTACATATGAATAAGTACAAGTAAAAAGGAGGAGACTAGCGTAACACCCATGGATTGTGTCAGTTAGTGTCCTGGTTGCAATACCGTCTGGCAGTTTGTAAGACACTATCACAGGGGAAACTGGGTGAGGTGACCAGGGTATCTCTGTGCCATTTCTTATAACTATGTGTGAATCTACAATTACCTTGAAATAAAAGTATAATGAAAAAATGAAGCAATAAATACACCCAAAAGGCATACAGAAATAAGTGAACTAAAAAATAATCCATTAAAAATATGTTTTACAAACACTTCCCACTTTCTTGTAATTTCTCTACTCTGGTTGCTTCTACAATACTTTAAACTAGAGAACATCTTAGGAAGGGCTTGCAATCTACCTAATAAAATAACTCTCAGTAGATGGCACCACCACATATCATAGTGATTAAGAACATGAGATTCTGAGCAGAAGAACCAGATTTAAATTTAGCCTTTTCCACATCCTGGCTGCCTTATTTTAATAGAGCCATTAAATCTCTAATCTTTAACTTTCCTATCAGAAAATGGGGATAATCACAGTACCTGATTCACTGGGTGTTGTGAGCATTAAATTCAACAATACACATAAGGCACTGGGTGCGCAGTTGTCACATGGTTAAGAGTTCATCTTGTTTAAATACAGCTTATGTTTATATTTGTTGCGGTGTCTATCTAACGGGAGCACATGCTGTATTTGGATCTTGAATTACCGTTTAAGGTGTCTCTCTCACATACTCTCTATGCCCCTCTGTCCCTCCTACACACACACACACACACACACACGCACACACACACACGTGCACGCAATTCAATAGAGAAAGGTTAGGATACTGGGACAAGTAATTCATTTTTTTTTTTT
>JAPYYJ010001665.1:0-13874 GCA_028533885.1 Nasua narica | reverse complement strand
GGTGAGTAACAGAAATAAAATCAAAAGACAACTGACAAATAGGTAAGAAATTTATAATATACATAAAAGATAAAGGTTTACTATACATAATATATAAATAAATCTTAAAATTATGGGAAAAAGCCAAAAACAAAACAACTCGATAGAAAAATGGGCAAGACATGAAAAAATTCATAAAAATAGATATAAAAGACACTTGCAAATTTTTAACGAGTATTCTACTATACCCATAATTAGAAAAATGCATTGTAAACCTACCCCGAGGTAACAATTCTCACCTATCCAATGGAAAGAATTAAAAATGTAGAACATCTTACTCTATTGGAGAGGTTGTGGGATCACAGGACTCTCCTGTGTTGCTGGTGTTAAGCTTAACCTTCAGGGTGGAAATTTTGGCAGTAAACAAAACTACACGTCCATTTACCTTCTGACTTAACATTTCTACTCTAGCAACTTAACCCAAAGACCCAACTCAAATAATATGAAAACACATTTTATTTGCAATATTTTCTGCAACTACAAGATATGGAAAAAACTTGTATGCCCAGACACAGATGAGGTGCTGAATAAATTGACGGTCTACCTAACAAGGTACTAGAAAGTTTTTTTTGTGGTTGTTTCTTTGTTTTAAATAAGGAGAATCCTTATGGACACATGTGCAGGGATTCCAGGATATATTTTAAATGGAAAAAAAAAAGTTTTGTCTTGTTTTGTTTTTTTGAGAGACAGAAAGAGGAAGTGAGTGCACAGTGGGGGTGGGGTGCTGAGGGAGAGGTGAAGAGAATATTAAGCAGGCTCCATGCTCAGTGTGGAGCCTGATGTAGAGCTCCAATCCCACGACCCTGAGATCATGACCTGAGCTGAAATCAAGAGTCACTCAATCAACTGACCCACCCAGGCACCTCAAAATAAATAAATAAATAAAATTTACAAAATGAACAGGAATATTAATTTTTGCATTAAGAGCAGGAAATAAATATATATACATTTATTCACCTGTGCAAAGAGAAACAAAGAAAGCATATACCAGACACTAATGAGATGGATTATCTACAGGGTATGGGGGGGATGGGGGTAAAAAGAAAAGAAACAATTTGAAGCAGGAGTTGCCACCTCTCAAAGAATATCATTTTGTGCAGCTGTGACTCATGTTTCACGTTTCACACACAAAGAAAAAATGTAAATAAGATTACCAAGGATGGAAGAAAAAATCCTTTAAGTAAAACACATCAGAAATGTGAATTAAAATGCATTTCAAATGAAGTACTACATGGAAGGAAGGCTGGGAAAGTACACTAACCCAGGTCACTTTTTGTTATTATTACTCTAAAAATTGAGATATAATTCACATACCATAATATTCACTCTTTTGAAGTACAAGATTCAGTGGATTTTTGTATATTCACAAAGTTCTGCCACCACCACTACTACCCAATTCCAGAACACGTTCATCAATCCACACACACAAAAAATGCCATCCATACCCATTAGCAGGCATTCAATATTCTTCCTTCCCCTAGACCTTAGCTATCACTAATTTACTAACCGATCTCTATGGATTTACCTATTTTGGGTATTTCATATAAGTCTTACCGTATTTTGTGCTTGGCTTCTTAACCTAATGCTTTCAAAGTTCATTCAGGTCATAACACATACCAATACTCCATTTTTATGGCTGAATAATATTCCATTGTATGTATATACCATTACTGCTTATTCAGTCACCAATTGATGGATATTTGGCCTCTTTTTGGATATTATGAATACTACTACTATGAACATTCATGATCAAGTTTCTGTTGGAACATGTTTTCTTCAAGGGTCTACAGATACTAGTGAAAATGCAGGTCATATGAGACTCTCACTGTACTGATGCCAGTATACTTAGTGGTATCCCACAAGTCTTTGAGGATCTGTTTGTTGTTCAATTATTTTTTTTCTCCTGTTGCTAAGACTGGATAATCTCAATTTATCTATCTTTAGTTTCACCATATCTTTCTTCTGCCTGCTCCAATCTGCTGTTGACCACTTATGCCAAATCTTTCTCTCATTTATGGTACTTTCCAATTCCTAAATTTTTGTCTCTTCTTTATAATTTCTATCTCATTATTGATATTCTCTGTATGGCGAGGCATTATTCTCAGACTTTCCTTTAGTTCTTTAAACATTGTTTCTGTTAGTTCTTTGCACATATTCTCAAAATGGCTTACCTAATGTCTTTGGTGAGTAAATCCAAAGTCTGGAATTCTTTGGGGACAGTCTGCTTTTCTTTTCCTCTGTATATGGGGCATACTTTGTTTCTGCATATGTCTTATAGTGTGTTCTCGAAAACTGGTCATATTAAATAATATAATATAATGGTACAAATCTAAAAACCAGATACTCCCCACTCCCTAGGGCTTGTTGTTGTTTTTTAGTGGACTTCTTTGAACTTGTGAAGTCTATATTCTTTGTTGTGTATGGCCACTGAAGTCTCATCTTCAGGAGTTTAGTGGTACACTAATAAGAAGACAGATTTCCTGAAATGCCTACAATACTTCTGTGATTGTACTGTGTGTATGCATGTGTGTGCACGTGCGTGTGCACGTGCGTGCGTGTGCTATGGCACACCTTCAACACAGCCAGGAAGTTGACAATTCCACCTGAGCCTTCATTTCCTGCTGGAGCAGGACCCCAAGGTCAGCTAAAGGGACAGTTTAGGGCCTTCTCAGTTCTTCACAACTCAGGGCTCTTGCCTGAACACACACACAGCACTATGCAAGCATACATGACTTGCTTAATTCCAATAATTATGTCAGAACTTATCAAAATGCCTAAAGATACCAAATTCTCCAGATTTCCTTTTAAGCTTTTTGACAAATTTGCTTGCCTCAACTGTTACTCACTGCCCCAGACAACTGTGATATCAAACAATTACCTCTGACTGTTTCTGAAAAGTGGTATCAGGAAAAAGGCTTTCACACTGAGCAAGTTCTCAGTCAAGTGGGGTCTTCCAGTGAACTACCACACTGCTCACATAATGACAATTCTCAGTGACTATATCGTTGAAGAAGCTCCAACCCTGTTCTGCTTCTTCTAGTGGCTGCCAGGCTGCTGGTTTTCACTGTAAGTATGGGCTGTTGGTTTTCCAAACTATCATGGATCTGAGGAGTGAAAGATGCAAATAGGGAAAGTTAAAATGTCACAAAGATCACTGTTCTTATCGAGATTCATCCATTTTTCTTGAAAAATACTCCCTGGACTGCAGTAAACCCGTGGTTAACTCCTATAGTTCTACAAAAGTCGATTCTGATAATGTAGACAGTTTTCTCACTGCTTTTTATGGGGAAAATAATTTCTGTACATCTTTACTCCACCATTTTTGCTGACATCACTCCAGGTAGCTTTCAAACTTAGTTTCGAGACCATAGGTCTTGAAGCTAAAGAAAAAAGAATTCTTAGACATATACCGAACTTTGGCTAGTAGACTTATAGTCTGCAGAGCCATCAGTCAGCAACTCTGAAACTAACTTCTGTGTATTCTAGGGTTCAGAAAACAAGTAAACATCTTGTGGATAATAGGAACCATCTTTCTCACTGTTAGATAGCAAAAGGACACAAGACACAGCCTGAGTAAGTTCCCACTGGCCAAATTAAGGACAATTTGAGGATCAAAATAAATAATGAATTTCTACTTCTGTAGTAACAGGAATCAGATTTCCCATTCTAGATAAAATAACTAGAACAAAGGATTAAATAAAATATGATTTGGGCTTTCAGACAATGGACAAAAAGCAGTAGAGCACAGTAATACCTGAGAGGGTGAAAAACAGTTTTACCCTAAAATGAGCGTTACAGCTCTTTGCATGAAGTTTCCAAAGTATGCTACAGAGGGAAGGAATCCCAGGTAACTCAGTGGCATTCCTGAAGAGACAGAATTTAGGGTTTGCATAGGCAAAATACAAGAGAGGATGAGATGAACAGAAAGAAGTGCTGGAGATGTGGAGATCTTTGGAAGGATCCCTTCCAGTCTATGGCATAAGACTGATCTGTGGAATGTGTGTGAGGAATCTACCAAGGCCAGGGAAAAAAATTCACTAGAAAGGAGTTTGTGAAGCAACTGACATTGGGCCAGGTATACTTTGTGTTCTCATCTCACTGGATATAATAGAAAGATTTGCTAGTAGAAAAAGCATTAGGCAGAGTATTTAGAATGGTAATGGAGCTGGTCACATAATGGAGCCGAATGAGCCCTGGGCCAAGCTTTCCCAATCTCAGCACTGTTGGCACTTTGCACTTGATAATTCTTTGTTGTATGTAATGTAGAATGTTTAGTAGCACCCATGGCCTATATCCACTACATAGGACCCAGAATGTTTGCAGACATTGCCGAATGTTCCCTAAGGGTAAAAATGCCCCAAATGGAGAACGATTGCAGACAAGTCATTAAAATAGCTACTAGTATTCCATATGTTCAAGGAAGTAGAGAAAAACCTGAACATGATAAGAAGACATATATTAGAACAAAAACAACAGCAAGGAGAGAGAAGGAAAAACAGAAGAGTAGGAGGAAGAAGATGATGAGGAGGAGAGGGGTACGAAGATGAGAGCCAAGGATAAAGCAAATGTGACAAAATGTTATCAACTGGAGAACCTGGATGAAGGATTTTGTGTGATAAAAGAATTTGGTTTTCCTCAAAAAGAAGAACTGCCTTTGACTTTGGTTTTCTTGGAGGCATCTATGTAATACCTGATAGAAATATGTTTGTTTAGGACAGCAGCCGGCTACACTAAAAAAGACAAACTGTGTAATTGAGGATGGGGGATTTGGGGTCATGTGTTATCAGTCATCTGGAACAATCATTTGAACAATCAAATGCATGCTGATGCTTACACACCGCGGCCACAACAAAAAATTTGCACACCAAAACTTCAGTGAGCTTTTGAGACTGGCAATACCCAATGCATGTTGATGCCAGATTGGTAGAGCGTCCTGAGGACAACAGAGGCTTTGTGTTAGAACCCTCACAGACGTGGTCCTATGCATCTCTTCCTTTGGCAGGTTTTAATTTGTACCCTTTCCCTGTGATAAACAATGACTCCCAAGTAGGTTTCAGTGTGAGTATATAAATAGGTTTCAGTAAGTTCCAGGAGTTTTTCTAGTAAGCTTTTGAACCTGAGGGTGTTTGGGGAACCAACCCACCCCTGACCAACTCCATCTCCAAACCTGCAGCTGCTGTCAGAAGCGAAAGTGGTCTTGTGGGGCTCTTCCCTCTAATTCTGGAGCTGGACCCTAACTCCTTGTGGTAGGGTAAGAAGTCTTGGCCAGACTTGGTAGCCTGGAGGACACTGCTCTCAACTTTGCAGTTCAGCTAAATCTGGGTAGCCATGGAGACATTTTTCTTTCACTTTTCCTGTAATAGTTTTTCATAATTAAAATTTCATTGAAATTAATTTTGCATAATTTAAAAGACAAAGGTAGAAAAAAAACAAACTGTGCTTTCAACACAGCAAAAATAATTTCTTCTGTAAAATCTCTTGAATTCCACTGTCCTAGTTATCTAAATTCTTAAGCTCTTGAAAATGACAGAAATGACTCTCCACAGCTTATAAATTCCTACAAACCAGGGGGCTATCCCTGCCACTAATAGTAAGATGGAATTTAGTTATCTTTGTTTAGTTAACCACGAACCCTTAATTTCTTCCAGAGAAGTGAAAGCAAAACATCTGCAAGGATTTTTAAAATCCCGTTTTCCTTTGAAATCACAGTACTCTAGAGAGAGTAGTTCCTTCCTCAGTGAGTCATCTCATCACAGCACTGTTATCTGGAAATGCTTCATCAATCACACCTCCTTCAGAGTTTGCCCTTTTGAATTCTAATACATGATTCTGCAAAAAAAATGTTTCTATAAAACTGCATGGTCAAAAACTGCATGTTATACATTCTTGATTTAAACAAATATTTCTATGCAGTGACATATATAACAAATTACTGGTTGTGGTTGCTACATTTAAACATGTATGTTGCCTAAAAGACTGAGATATAATTCAGAAACCAAAAAGTGCCCTGGAATCTATTTCAAAACAGACAAAAAGCAGATCACAAATAATTACAAATATAATAAAAATTAAGATTTATTTGTTAATTTATTATCTCTATACCCATATAAAAGTTACTATCTTAGCTTTGCTAAGATAGGAACTTTAGGAAAGGTGATCTCTTTTAAATAACTACCATTTCCTCATATTTTCCATTATTATTTTAATGTATTTTCTCAAAATTTATTTTCAAGGCAAGACACAGTTAAACCTGTGAAATACCCTTCATGTTAAGCACAAATGATGAAGTCTGAGATAGCTATAATCTAAAAATTCTTTCACAGAGGGAACAGTGTGGGTATATTAAAAAGTAATTTAAGTATGTCCTTGATTTGTGGTAGGCTTATGGAAATACAACTTTAATAATGGGCTGGTTCACAAAAAGAGGTACTGTACTAATCAATCATCAAATGTAATTTTTTTCCCCTGAAACACAGCAATTTTAGACTGCTGTTCTTTTCGCCTCCTGCTTGCTTCCCATGAAGGATGAAGAGGCAGCTGTGATTGCTGTTTTGTATTTTGAAATCCTCTTTGTGCACTCTTATTAAACAGATTCTTGAGCTGAGGTTCATTCTGCTGAAAACCTGGGAGGAGAAAGCAAAAATAGTAAGAAAGAACCACATACCTACATAGCATATAAAAGAAAGAGACTTGATTTTCTCACATGAGTATTTAAGGAAGGAATTCAGTTTTACTTAAATGGAATACACCACAGTTTAAAATCTAAGTCTAACAGGGAACACTGTGAAATAGAAATATACATATCAATAGACAATTCTGGGACACATGCTTTCTATTCTATCATCTTTCTTCCTAATTTTTTAAACAGATGTTTGTTGTTTGTCTCCTAATATATGTTGTGCTGTCTTATTTACATTTGCAGCGAGAAAAAAAAAAGCATGCAGACAACATGGAAGGCCAAAAAAACCCCAAAAGAGCATCTTATATTTTCAAAGGAATATCATTAGTTTAAGATAACTGTATATGGAGCAGATTTAGCCAGAAAAGCCACATGTATTTACTAAGATATTGGATTTGACAATAGTTATGGAGAGATAATTTTTAAAGGGGTACTAATTAATTCCACTGCCTTCTATTACTAAACATAAAATTATTATATATTACCAAATTTACTCAAATATAAGACAAGGTTCTTTTCCAATCATACAATTATCCACAAGTTAAGAGGATGGCAAGTTGTTTCTAGACCTGACAGCCTCTTATGTTATAAGATACTTTAAACTACGTTATTTTGAACAATGAAGTACTGTTTGGGAAAGACACACCAGCCAAAAAACACATGAATCAATACATATTTATAGAATCAGAGGGAAAAAAGGGAGACAAAAATATAATATAGATTTTTTTTGATGTAGTCCTAAGAATGAGTACTTTCTCCACTACGAGTTAGACATCACTCACTGTCAAAAGCCTTTTGAAGATCTTCTTAAAAAGCCAATGTCATAATGTTATACAAACAAATGCACACAGTTTGGGATAACATTTCCAAAATATTATTGTACAAAGAATTCAAAACGTCCTGAATCTTGAACAAATCACATGTGGTCTAAAAACCTGATATAATACTCAGGACAACTCTAGTAATGAAGAACCAAGAATTTAAATGTTAAATGAAACTGTTACATAAAAAATGGATTTAAAAAAAATGGGTCTACATAAGGCAGGATTCCATATTAATATATTTTCTATAATTATGGAAAGTAAATGGATATGTGTAAACAAACTGAAAAACTAACTACTATAAATATATAAGCTAAGCAAAAAACAAATCCCCCTTGACCACTTGGGTCTCCTCACAGGGAAAATGTGGGAGTGCCTGAAGTTTACAGTTCTCCTACTTCCGAATATAAGGTCAGTGAGGCAGACTACCATGTGTCTGCCAGACCCAGTTTTCTTTTCCTACTAGGTGCACAACCTGGATGCACTGCCGATCCTGACCACAGTTAGATGAGGCCATGGAACTGAATTCCAGCCAATGGCATAAGAACAAAAGGCCTGGCCATAAACACCTCACGCTTGATCATTTAATCCTCTCTCTCTCTGCCCCTCCCCCCCCCACCTCACAGCACAGCGAACTCCTGGGGGCAAAAGAAGGAAGTAGAGTACAAGCGGCAGATGGACGGATGGGGTAATTACTTGTTACAGAAGGCAGTCTACTACAAAGAATACCAAAGCAGTACTCGGAAGGAGGATACAGCCATTAAAACAGCATACAAATCTGGCAGTGGCTTTGCAGTTCAGCGGTAAGTGGTAAAGAAATGGACACCTTAGGTGCACACAGCAAAGTGCACAGGCTTCTTATGCTAAGGAACGCGGTAAAACTGTGGCCAGTGAGAACTCAGGCAGCAGGCTATAGGCCTGTGCAGTTTGCAGCACCAAACTAAGTGGATGGAAAGATTAAAAAAATTAGTGTACTGATGGCTCTTTGGCAATGACTAGAAAACAGAGAAAGAACTGGCCACCAGCTTACAGGCAGAAATTGAAGGGAACAGAGTGTCCAGATATTTGGGAACCAAGGTTTAGAAAAGCCTCTGGACTTCAAATGGTAAGGGATAAGACTGAGAAAGATTTTAAGCAGGAAAGGTCTATGGAGATTCAGCCCTGGAGCAAGAGTTATGAGTCAGGTCTGGTCTTCTCAACCAAACCTGAGAATCTTAATATAGCAGACACTGAATGATGGTGGGGATGGGAAAAAATACCCTCAAACATAAAGAAGGCAAGTTTGAGAACTAGCTCTAGGGGAAAATTGTTGCTGTGGTAACTAACTAGCTCACGGATGGACTAAATGGAAACCAAGAAGTCAGAAATCCACAACATTTCTGAGGGACCTGTGTTCTGGAAGAAATCCTATATCTGGGCTGAAAAACTCTCTTCAATGTTAAAGACTTTGAACTATCTTCAGGACCATGTGTTTTTACCAGTCACCTGGGGCAACTTCCAAGAAAATTATACTAAATGTCCACTTCACATGTACCCATGGAACACAGACCTCCCCAGATCACAGTCTGAAAACATGAAGAACAATGGATAAAGAAGTTCCTCCAGATCGTTCACAATTTTTGTTCAGGTAGTAGACATGTTATGTGCCTCCCAATTTTTCCTTAACTGACTGGGAGTTCGTATTATGGTTACCTTGTCTCTGATCTCCCACTAAATACTTGGTATGAGCTAGGGACAGGCAGTCTGTCTTTCAGTGACCAGGCCATCAAATTTTGAGCAGTCACATCCATGAGACCAGATGGAAAGTATCACATCACTGGTGGATGATGCTGGACTTTGAGCCTAGATGCAGGGACTGGGTGGGACTCTGAGCTGGCTTCCCTGGGAAGAAGATAAAGTGTGCTTTGTGTGGGGGAGGGACACTGAAATGAGCACCTGGTGAGAGAAAAGATAATCACTAGCAGAGAGTTGTGTGTTTAAGAAATTCTACTTCCCTTTTCCTCCTAACCACACAGTTAGATTACATTTCTTGGCTCCCTTGTGGCTAGATGGTGTCATATAATTAAATTCTGGCTAATGAAATGTGAGTGAGCAGAAATGCCAATTTCAGACCTGGCCCATGAAAACCTCCTACAAAAATGTCCATGTACGCTTCCCTTCTGGAGGACTATCTGCAAAGTGTAGGAGGAAGGAGCTAAAAGATGAAAGTAGCCTGATTCCTGAATTACTATATGAAACACAGCCCCTCTGCCAACTTGCAGTGGATTATGATGTGCATGAAAAAGACGTTTTTATTATTTTAAGCCAGTGAGAGTTTGGAATTATGTACAGAAGTCAGCCTACCCAAATATATGTAATGTGATTTGTTACGAGTTAATGTGAAAATCCTTTGATTTTACCCTGAACCTAGAAAGTAACATACTTGTTACTGAACGTTTAATGGTGATGCTGACTAAGATATAACTTGAAGTTATATTTAAAATGTAACGAATGTACTAGTTTATTTAGTTTAAGATAAATCAGACCCAAAATTTCCTGGTAAGTTTTGCTTATGTCTTTCATCCTAGTGGCAGATAGGTAAAAACAAACACACAAACAATTAAAACTTAAAAATTATACTGACAATTGAAAGATCCCTTTGTCCCCTTCCTGTGGGTACGTATTTCATTCAGGCTATTAAGCGACCAAAACTTTTCATCCTTCTACTCTGGCAAGCATTAGTCAATTTCATATCAAGGTCAGGCAGCTATTAATACATACCTGGGGTTTTGCTTTTGGGAGCCTGTTCTCTGTAATTTCTAAAAAAAGAAAAAGACCATTAGGACTTGAAAAAGAGAACTGACCTTAAGATGATGACGCAAAAGAAAAAAACTAGGGATAAAACTCACTCAAGGGACTAATGAACTCACTCATCCCACCAGCAAGCCAAGGAAAAAAATGATAAAACTCGAGGTTTTAGCTGTATGAAAGTTTTTGAGACTCCAACGATACCGCAGAAACATGGGACTTTCCTTCCCACCCTCCTTACAGGGACTTCTGGTCATAAAATATCCTATCTTGGTTACTTGTGTCTACTCTTGAGGACTATCCAGATAAAGAATTTCAAAAGTCTTCTTTAAGGGGGAATGAGTCACATATTACACAAACCCATTTTGTGGGAGATGGAAAGCATAATGGTGTGTTATTCTTAATTGAGGAAAAAAATGGAGCCTTCTGGAATAAGTCTGGCAGACACAAAAAATCTTTTAATTAATTTCAAGGTTTCAAATATGGTTGTGTCTTTTCTATACTCTCACTTCTTTGGAAAATGTTTACATCATGTGTTTCTATTCTACTAAAAATTATCCCTGATTTACACATAAATAGGAAAAAGTTTTCTGTTGAAGGTAGGTATTACTGAAGAAATTAGCTAACCATTAGATTTAACCTAAAATGGGAAGCTATTCCCTCCCAGATTAGAACTACAAATGAAAGGAAACCTAGTGATTTAGAGCAGAAGAGCTGAGAAAGGTGGTGGTTAACAGCAGGGACAGAGACAGCAACATTACCAGATATAAAGGAGTCTGGAGAAACTTGGGGTTAGAGCAAACAGCAGTATTTACTGAAACAGCAATCAATGCACAAGAAAATGACTGATGTTTACAATAATGGCCCTCAGTTATCAAGAAAAGAAAAAAAAAATGAACCACTGTTCTTTTCAGAAAGTTCTGTTTAAAGAGTAAGATCTGAGACGTTTTCAAAAGGTTTTCACCAAAAGCAAACTCAAAGTTTGAAAACTTTGATAATCCAAAGGATAAACTGAAATTATCTAGACAAATGACTTGGCTACAGGATTGACGTGGCAGTGCTGTATTTGTATTTGCATATATTATCCGAGTATAAAGTTCAAAAGGACCAAGTCTAAACACAGGATGTGCTGTGTAAACTACATGTACATATGGGAGAGATTCTCCTCTGTCATATACAGATATTTCATATTGTCAAAAAAATTAAAAACTAATAATTATTTCAGGATAGAAAAAGATACTCTTACCTTCTAGAGCTTTTAGATCCAGATAAAGAATGGAAAAACACTGACTCAAATTTCCTTGATTCCGTACTTGGCTTGTTTATGTCATTTTTAATACTCTGAGGAGTTTCAAGTATCTCTTCCTCAGGTAACACTTTTTGGGGGGGCTTTTGTTCCTTAACTGAAGAAAGGCAACTACTTTCCTTCTTTCGTGTCCGTCTGACTTTCCCAATGAAGAAGTCGTCACCACTGTCACTATCCTCAGACATGGAGGACTGTTTGTAAAACCTTTCTTCTGTGCTATCATCAAAATACTCCTTTTCTTCTTCTTGTATTTCTTCTCCATCACTGTTACCATCAAGGGAGCTACTGGACTCTTCTTTTTTGGTCTTACTTAAGGTTTTCGTTTTTGGGTCAGCAGGTGTCTTTCGGGGCTCTGAAGGAACTACACCAGCCTTTTCAGTAGGCTTTGATGGAGAATTTGGAATGTCTATAGCATTGGGTCCATGTTCCATCTTGGTTCTTTTTTCTTTTGAATTTATTGGTTTCTTTGCCAATATTTTGGCTTCTTTCTCTTTTTGCTCACTGATAATAGCTCCTTCATGCTGTAACTTACTGGCATCATCATTTGAATACAAAGTGTCCTTGGAATGATTTTCTTCTAAAGCATTCTCTGATGATTTAACTTCAACAACACTTTGTCTTGCGTCTTTAAAGGCTTTGACAGCAGCTGTAACAGAAAAGTGCATGATCTGCTGCATCATTAAACAAATAATATAAAACACCATTACTTCAGTACAGTATTTATTAAATTATTTGGAAACACTTAAGAGCATAACTGCAATTATGTT
Organism: Nasua narica; assembly: GCA_028533885.1. Classification (NCBI taxonomy): domain Eukaryota; kingdom Metazoa; phylum Chordata; class Mammalia; order Carnivora; family Procyonidae; genus Nasua; species Nasua narica. The sequence goes on along the minus strand of JAPYYJ010001665.1, from coordinate 1,475 downwards.
AAATATATATCACAGGTCTGAACTCATAAAAGAATTTTACTGATTTCAAAAACCAAACTTGGAAGAAATGCTCAGAGGTATTCAATTTAAAACTTTTAAAATTAACCATCCTTTCAAAAAAAAAAAAAATTAACCATCCTTTCAGGCCTTGAAGCTATGAAAAATGGTAAAAACTTCACTGAATATGAATAAATACATGGTAACTTTGATTTTTTTTAGCAATAATGTATTGATATGATTGTGGTGCATTATAAACTGTGTTTCCAGACATAAAAACAAATATACTCTAATCTGTGACAGTAACATTTAATTCTTTCAACAGTTTATAATATACACATGAAAATTATATAACTAAGTGGCAACATCAAAAGTAGTACTATGTGTTACATCAATATTTAGCAAATCAACTGTATTCAATATTACCATGAATATGTTATATATAATAAATATAACTGTATTCAGGTATTAGAACTTAGGAAAAAAAATACAGATTTAATTAGACATCAGATAACTTCCATTTTCCACATTTAAAAATATCTGAAGAAGATACTTATAAAAGGTTCTCAAGACAAACAAAAAACCCAAAGAAATAAATGAATAGCTATGTATCCAAAATCACATACACAAGTGCATTTAAATACATGGTTTAAAAGTCACTTAATACAGACCTTTTAGCACATCTATTTTTTTCTTCAGGAGAGGATGCATTGCTAGTCTGGCAACTGCTCTTTCAGCTGCAGTAGAATCAGGCTGCAAATTGAAACAGTAAACATGGGAATAAAAACAAAAGAGTACTATTAACTGAATAAAAGAAAATATATCATAATTTTTAAAAATGAGAATTAGGAAACAGGAATTTGATCTTATTCTCTACTTATATAATCTATGATAAAGAAAAATAAAACTCATGATGCAAAATACAACTGCCCCTGAAATAAATGAAATTATCATGTAATAAACCAACAAATATTCTTTGGGGACTTAGTATCCTTCCAGAACTCTGGAAGGCATCCTGTGTGATATTTAAAAAATGCAATACAGCTCCTGTTTTCAAAGAGGTTAAATGATCTAGTTAAAAAGACTAAATTAATATGAATCAAATAATATAACAGTGCTCAGCTGGGTGATAAAATTTATACCTATTGTAATGTTTGAAATTCCAGTTAATAGAGATGTAAAAACTATCTGATGTTAAATATTTGTATTCTGAAAGTCTGGTATCTCTACTGTATTTTCAGTACCTTCTACCACTGTTTGGCTAAGAGCCAACACTTGATAAATATTTGATGATGGCTGAATTGGGACTGAAATGAAACCCTTAACAAAGTGAGCCACCCAAGCATCTCTGGTGTATTAAACATATTGAGAGACTGTAGTAACTGAAGAGCAACTTGGTATTACACTAGAGAGAAGATAAGAAATTAACAAGGAAAAATAAACTATAGGAAACAAATATTGTACCTGGAAAGGAAAAA
>JAPYYJ010001664.1:0-13875 GCA_028533885.1 Nasua narica | reverse complement strand
GGGGGTTGGCCATCCGGACCCTAACTTTCCCCTCAGTCACTCAGTTCCATGTAATATGTTTTCTATTTTACTGCGAGGCCACTAAGTCCCGGGCAACTTACACACGTCATTGTTAAGCCTCTAAGCTACTCCCTGCAGACATGACCAGCTCAGAAAGTTCACTTGACCCGAGACACACAGCTGGCAAATGGTAAAGCTCAAGATGGCACCCCGGGTTGCCTCTGTCGCAGAGCCCTCGGAAGGCCTCCCCCTGGACCTCTGAGGCGCTGCCCCATCCCTGCCCCTGCCCCTCCCCCCCCAGGCCTTCCAGGTCCCAGTCGCACCTGCAAAGCCATCTTGGTTGACGTCGCCCAAGACAGCCAGGCTGATCCCGAACATGGAGTCAGGAGAGCCACAGAGCCGGAGAGGGGAGACCCCAGCCCAGTGACCCCCCTGGTTCAGGTACACATACACGGCACCCCCCAGCTCTTCTTGGCGCTCAAAGAAGAAGGGGGCGCCCACGACCAGGTCTGCCCAGCTATGGAGAGAGGGAAACAGTCAGTGTGGCTCCGTCCCCCGCCATGGGAGCGAGAAAGACGCCAGAGGCCCGGCCTCCCCCAGACTCCTGGGCCCTGTGCCCACTCTCACCCATCATTGTTGAGGTCAGCCACGGCCAGCGAGTAGCCAAAGCCAGAGGTCAGGCGCTCCCCGGACAGCATGACTTCAGGCACCAGGCGGCCGGCACTGTCTTTTCGCAGAATGACCACAGCGCCCTTGTGGTTGGCACGGGGGGCCCCCGCCACAAAGCTCAGCTCCTCCGCGCGCACCAGACCCTTCCCCGAGTCGATGGAGAAACCTGGGTGGGGTGACTTAGCAGTGAGCCCTCCCCGAAAGACTCAGGAGCCAAGGTGTGTCCGGGCTCCCCCCACGCCGCCCCCCTCCTCACAGATCTGGAGCCCAAAGGTACAGGGTGCCCTCCAAGTTATCACCAGCACGGCTGGACTGCTCTGCCTCCCCCTCCAGGGCCCTGGCAGCCCTCTTACACCCAGAGATGGGTTTGGCACAAGAAGGGCAATGAGGTCAGCCTCAGGGACTGGGGAACAAAGAGGAAGGCAATGGCGAGGAAGGCCAGCCGGCTGGGCAAGAGCTGAGCACCACGCCTAAGATCCCCCAGGGAGCTGCTCTCGCCTCTGCTCAGCCAGGAGGCCCCAGCCCCATCGGATGCACCTTCTTCGCCCCCTCCTCCCACCATGCTGGCAGGGAGAGGAAGTCTTCACGTGGATAGAGGGGAGAGAAGGGAGAGTGGGAAAGAACTCGATTCACCCAAACATCTCCCAGGCCTGGTTTCCTCCCCTTTGCAGAGGGCTGCAGATGAGACGAGAGGGACTTACCAACAAGGATAGACCTTTCTCTGGTGGCTTGTGCCCACCATCCATCTCTCAGGGAAAGTCCCACTAGAGCTCTACCCTCCTTTCCCAGTTCAGTCTCAGCCCACCTGGTTCTTCCTCCATGGAGACCCCCGTTCACAGCCCCTAGGTCATCCCCCTTGGAGCATCTTCTCGGGCCTGGTCACTGGGCCTAGCGCTTCTTTGAAACTTGGGCCCAATATGTATTTCCCTGGCTGTGTGTTGGTGAGGGCAGGGCAGGAGAGGAGGGGAGGCTGGGCCACGCCCCCAGGGCCCAGGGGGACGTGGTGGGAGCTTACAAACCTAAGTAGCTATTCAGGGCCAAGTCTCCGGCTGGTCCTGGGAGCCGGTCAGCGGGGTCCAAAGTTTTATACACCAGCTGGTCAGGGTCTGAGCTATCAATGTTGGTCACAAAGAGCAACCCTGCGGGGGGCAGGTGGGAGGAGACACCAGGGAAGGTGGGGGCCACAGAGTGGGGAGACAGAGCCAGACATAACGGCAAGAAGAAGGTGGTAGAAGAGGAAGAGGGAGAGAAAGGACATGAGGAGAAACAAAGAGACCAGGGAGAGAAGAATCAGAGACAGAAAGACAGAAAGAGAAAGGGTGAGAGACAGAGACAGAGACAGAAGGACGGGAGCGTGGAGAGGGGGGACAAGAAAGAGGAGCAGAGGGTTAGAGCAGCTCTGGGCCAGGAAGGGGTCCCTACCAAAGTAGCTGTTGGCAGGGACCGGGATGAGGCGGGGGTCCTGCTCCTTCTCACCCCCCGCCTCGTAGGGCCCGTCGTCCAGGTGCGCCAGGTCCGCTGAGCCCTGCGCACAGAGCTCCACCCTGGCGGTGCCTGCAAGGACAGACCTGTTAGTGCCCGGGGCGGGGGGCGAGGAGCCCCTCTCAGGCCAGATGCCAGCTCGACAGGCACACGGGGAAGCCCCTCCTCTCCCCTGTAGCCCCCTCGCTGCCCCGGCCCAGCCCAAGCTTCCGGCCCCACAGACCCGCCACCCCACTCACCGAGTGTCAGCTCAGCCAGCGGCGTGCGGAGACGGGAATGGGAGTGACGCGGTGAGGCTGAGGTGTTGGAGCGAGCGGGCCCAGCCGTGCGTGTGGGGGCGCATGCCGGCACGGTGGGGATCCCTCGGCCATTGGAAGGAGAGGAGAGCCCCCCGCGCGTGTGTGTGTGCTGGCATGAGGGGGTGGCGGACGCGGCAGTGCCCCGGGGTGCCGTGGCAGGGAACGTGTGAGCATGCTTGGCCACGTGCTGCCCCCAATCCCGTCTCTGAGGTCAGAGGACATTTTGGTTCCCTTCTCCCCTCCCTGAGGGGTGACTCACCCTTCCAGTTATAGGTTCCTGGGGCCCCAAAGAGGAGGTAGTGGCTGTCGGGGGAGAAGGCAGCAGCTGTGCCCTGCTGGCAGAACCCAAATTGCTCGTGGCCCTGGGGGCGCCCCTCACAGAACTTCCATTCCCCACCATCCAGCTCGTCACGGATGGCCAGGTCTTGGCTTAGCACAAAGCAGCGACCGATCACATCCCGCGTCTCTAGGATCTGGTCTACCCGCTGCCGAGCCTCGTACCGGTGCGCGCACGTCTGTGGGAGGAGGGGACGCAGGGTCAGCCCCCAACCCCCGGCCCGAGCCACGCAGCCCACATGCAGACGTCTGGCAAGCGCACGGACACACACGCATCGGTTGGGCACTGCGCCCCAGCCCAGTGCTAGCCAATATACACACACCTGTCCCGTGTGCACTCACTGCCTCGAGCTGTAGGAAACAGCCTTGTTCCACATTCTACCTGGACACCCAGGCACCCTAGGCCAGCACACGGCACTCGTGCCTCCGGGACCACGCCCCGTGGGCCTGTGCCCGACATGCCCAGCTGGTCCCCGCTCTGGACCTTTGTCAGTGCCACCACTTTGCCTGCGAAGCACTTCCTCCCCTCTCCACTCTTGAAGCACTGCTTATTCTTGAAAGGCTGGCTGAACTCTACCCCTGCTCCCTCTCCACTCTACCCCTGGTTTCTCTCCACTCCGCCTCTGGACTTTCACATACTGGGAACTCTACCGCTCCCTTGACATTAACCATATTCTGGGACGCCTGGGTAGCTCCGGCAGCTAAGCATCTGCCTTTGGCTCGGGTCATGATCCCAGGGTCCTGGGATGGAGCCCTCGTCGGGGTTCCCCGCTCAGCGGGGAGCCTGCTTCTCCCTCTGCTTCCACCCCTGCTCATTCTCTCTCTCTCGCTCTCTCTCCCTCTCAAATAAATAAGAATTTTAAAAATCTTAAAAAACATTAACCGTATTCTGCCATATTCTGCCCCATGGTGACTCGGATTATTAATTGTGGTTGCACGTGTCAGTGATCATACAGAAAGAAACAGACACAGGAAAACAGAGAACGATAGTCCCCAGAACTCTGCAGTAGGATTCGTGAGCTGCGGACCAGGCTTCTTCCCCATCTTTACATTTCCTCTCTCAGTAACTAGCACCATGCCTGAGGCTTAAAAGGTTCTCAGGGGGCACCTGGGTGGCTCAGTGGGTTAAAGCCTCTGCCTTCGGCTCAGGTCATGATCTCAGGGTCCTGGGATCGAGCCCCACATGGGGCTCTCTGCTCGGCAGGGAGCCTGCTTCCCTCTCTCTGCCTGCCTCTCTGCCTACTTGTGATCTCCCTCTCTCTCTCTCTCTCTCTGTGTTAAGTAAATAAAATCTTTTTTAAAAATAATAATAAAAAAATAAAAAGTTCGGGCCCCTGGGTGGCGCAGTTGGTTGAGTGACTGCCTTCGGCTCGGGTCGTGATCCCGGAGTCCCGGGATCGAGTCCCACGTCGGGCTCCCAGCTCCATGGGGAGTCCGCTTCTCACTCTGACCTTCTCTCTCTCACTCTCTCTCTTTCCTCATAAATAAATAAAATCTTTAAAAAAAAAAATAAAATAAAATAAAAAGTTCTCAGTAAGAGTTTGACAAATGGATAGGTGGATGCTTAGATGGTTTTAAATTTACAAGGACAGGCACCATGTCTTATTCCTTTGGTCCTGAGAATCAGGCCATCATACCACACACCAGCCTGTGTTCTAGAATCACGCCTGTGCACACGCACCCCTCCCACCCCTGCGTGCGGTCACAAGGAGCGGTACTCACCACAATCTTGCCCCCGGGTCCCTGGCTCCGAACACTGACTCCCAACCACTGGTTCTCCTTGCTCTCCTTCTGCACATCAGCTGGAGGCAGGACAATGGGAATGAGCAGAGGGAAGAGGAGGCCGAGACCTCTCCTCCCCTCCCTGGGCCGTGCCCCTCCCCAGCCCTGCGGGGTCCACACCTCCGCGGTCGATGTCCACTCTGTAGCAGTCAGTCTCTTCCAGGCTCAGGGGGCAAGCAAAGAGGCCTCCGGTACGATTCGCCTGCTGCCCAGGCAGAGCTAGGGCCTGCGGAGCCCCCACCAGCAGCCTGCACAACGGGGCGGGGGCGGGGGGGGGGGCGGAGCAGGGTTAGCAGCCAGAGCGCCATGCCTCCCCAGCGCAGCCCAGACCCGACCCCTCAGAACCAGGCGAATGTTGAAGAACTAAGGAGAAAGGCCGGAAGTCAGTTTCTCCGAGGCCTGGCAAAGGCGAATGAATACACTTAGCCATGAAATCATCACATTACATGTGCACAGACTATCTGGATGAGGGCCCCTGTGCACTGTAGAAACACACACACACACAGCAGACCAAGTGGCCTGGCCGGCACAGCTAGTTTGAAAGACCCGCCTGTTCCAGCACCTGTTCCTGACTAGGCCTTCCCTACCCACTTCCTGGCCCCAGCCCCAGGCTCTGCCCTCCTCCCCAAACCCAGTCCAGTTGGAACCCTCCCAGAAATGCCAAGAAGCTGAGAGCAAAAGTAACAGGGGCCCAGACTGGCACCACGAGGTGACCCAGGGACCAGCTTCAGAGGCCAGGCAAGGGGCTCGATATGGGTCTGTCCCCACAACCCTTCGTCAGGGACCCATCAGAGACCCATCCCCCCAGCAACACTGCCAGCCCGGGATTCTATCGGTCACTCTAGCTGGCACAGAGGTGGGGGCAAGTTTCCCATGTGTCTCCAATCCTACCCCCATTTTCTGCCCATACCGCCCCACATCCATGAGCTTCCCCATTCCTTCGACCCTCCCCACCCCCACCCTGTCGTCTCTCCTACCTCCCCCTCAGACGCTTTCCCAGCTATGACTTTCTTGGCAGGACAATTTTCCATGATCACAGCCAAAGCTTCTTCCCCAAGGGAGGGCTGTGCTGGGAATGGAGGCTGCCTGGGTCCCTTGGGGCTGAACCGCAGGCCAGGAGTGAAGGAAGGGGTAAGGTAAGGTGACTGGCACCCAGCTGACTACAGGGATCTCTCTTCACAGGACAGACTCAAAAGTGGAAGCAGGGCAGACCTGGAGGCCTCTCCCCCACACTCTTTTCCTCCATCTCTTTGCTGGGGGACAAGGCCTGAAGTTCTGTCCGGCAACATTGCAGACAGGCATCTATGGGGCGCCGTGCCAGTTCTGAGGGGGAGAGGAGGGCACGGAGCCACTCTCCCCTCCCACAGCTCTGGTCTCTTAGCAGCTGTCATCCTGCATCAGAGCCTGTGTCCAGAGAAAGGAGGGGGCAGGGAGCGGCAAGAAGGAGGGCATGCGTTTGGCATTCATTAAAGACTATGTATTGAGAACCTACCATCTGCCAAGCCCCGTGTCAGGCACTGGGGAGACCAGGAAGTAACAGTATTCAGCACCTACTGTGGGTCAGGCCCTCGGCTAGACGCCAGGGGTATGAGGATCTAACGATCACCCTCTACCCCATGCCCCAGACATCGGGCTAGGCAACTTAACACTCCTCTCAATTAAGTTTCACCACAATCCTATGCAAAGATTCTTTTCCTGTCTTTTGGATGAGGAAACTCATTGAGACGCATTAAGTAGGATGCTGGAATTCAAATTCACATCTGCCTAATTCCGAAACCCATGCGTTTTCCACCGTACCCAGTGACGGGCCATCTCCAGAAAAAGAACGGGAGGAAGGCGGGGGGGGGACCCCACGCAGAAAAAGGAAACCAGATGGTATGGCCAACCTTCAGACAAGTCTGCAGTATCCCCCCACCTCTGAACTCAGAGACGGCCCATCTCTTGGAGGACTGGGGCTCTCTTATTCCCCCAGCGCCTCCGCTGGTTGGCACATAGCTAAGCACCAGGGAAGCTCACATCAGCGTTCAGGGTTCCCATCTCCCCTAGAGGTCTAGAGTAGGGAGGCGGGCGGAAGAAAGGGGTCCCTATGGAGGGAAGAAGCTGGTGCGCAAACATACGGCCAGCCCCACTCTCAGTGGAGAACAGGCTAGCCCACCCTTCCTGGAACAAGAGGTCCCACACGCAGCCTCTCTAGTCCCTCCACGTCTGCCCCAGCCATATAATTCTCTGGCTTCATCCCGCCATCCCAGCCCTCCCAGGCCTCTGGACAGAACAGGAGCCACAGCTGCAGGCACTGAAGGCAAAAGCAAGATCACGTGGGCAGCTGGGGGCAGTGGGATTCCCGGGGGCCCTGGCCAAGTGGAAGCAAAGGAGTAGCCCATGACCACTGCACTTCTCGATTCTGCACACGCTCCAGGGCTCCGACCCAAGGCCTGCCTTCCCTGATTCTCAATGTGGGTGGCCCTCTGGGGAGGGTGCTCGGCCCGAAGGCCGACTCAACCAGGGTGATGTAGCCAAGCCTTTGGACCCAGCCTTGCAGTAAGGCACTGAGGCTGTCCTCTAGCTCTGCGGACGCCGAGGGGAACCGCGGTGCTAACCCTTTCATACCACTCTCTCTGGTCCTTGCGCTCTTCTAAGGGTTGTGTATATACTAAGAACTCTTAAACCCCACAACGATTCTACCTGGTAGTACTACTGTTTAACTCCGTTTCACCGCTGAAAGATATAAATGAGGCTGAAGCCACAGAGCAAAGAAGGTTAGACGTCAAGGTCTCATCCATGGGCAAGACAGAAAGTCATCCAAGCAGGTGAAGCCTTTCTTTCAATCGGTGGATGCTGGTGAAGGCAACCGACAACTCAAGCTAGGGACCGAGCAAGGTCTCTCACGTGCCACCAGGCAACGGAGCACCCCCTTGCTGCGGCAAAAGCAGGGCTAGGCAGTCCAGGCTCCTTGGGGAAAGCCCCCGGCTTGGCTCTGGGAGACCGAATCAGGGGCCACCTTCAGAGAGGAGGGGGAAATAACAAGAGACCAAGCTATTAAAAATAACCTAGAATTTGCCTGGAAATAGCTCAGAGAGTTCGGCATGTCCTAAAAAGGCCTCCGGTCCTGGAACTCTGGCAGATGGGGGAAGAAGGGAGGGAGGGAGACAGAGATGAGGTAGGAAGCAGACAGAAGGTTGAGGAAGAGATGAAATCAATTGCTTTCTATCTCTCCCAAAGTTTGGGGGACCACTGACCATGCTCCCTGATGACAGGGATAATGGGAAAAGGAAGATTAGCGCTAGCCCCTCCTCCTCGAGCGAGCTGGAGAAGAGAAATGAGCTCCAGTCCCTACCCTCTGCCCCCAGGCCAATAGTAAGGGGGAGAAGACAGTCCCAGTGGGCGGCATTGATCCCAGTAATGGACACTTAGTGTGGCTTAGGCACCAGCCTAGGAAAGAAAAGCCCCCTGGCAGGAAGGGGGTGGGAAGCTCCCCTCCCCTTGTCTCTCTTTTTAAAATCATACATGTAGCAGAGCCGAGAGCACAAGAAACATGACAGGCACAGGCCCCGCACATTATGTGTCTGTCTCCCATGAGAACTGATTAGAAAATAACTAGAATTGTCCTCTGCCCCTCACTCCTCCCTGCTTTCCCCCACTGCTGAGATTCCTCAACCTGGAAATTTCCTGAGGAGGAGGAAGGGGAACAACCTGGCCAGCATGCCTCCTGGATCTTTGGCTGCTGCTGCTGCTGTAACTTGTGGGGGGTGGGGCTCTGTTTCCTGCCACTCCATCACCAAACCATCTAGTACAGGTTGCCACACCCTTCCAGGTCCTCTTCCAACCTTTCTTGAGCCACAGAATTAAATGGCAGGGATCTCCTGGCCTCTAGTGTCCTACTATGTTCATTCCACCCCATGGCAATGATCTAAAGGGAAGTTATTTCTGGAGTCTACCCTCCATCCCTCCCATGGTGTCTTCAACCTCTCTGTCCTTTCCCTCTCCTCCTGCCCTAAGCAGAGATAAGATGTCCAGTCCCCCTTCCTGAGGGAATCTAGCCCTCTGAAGGAGGGGAGTCAGGGACCCTGGGACTGAAGCAAGGATGCAGGTTGGGGGAAACCTGCCAAGACAAGAACCTCGCTCTCCAACTTAACCACAAAGCAAGACCCCGGGTCTCAGGCCTTGAGGGTAGTCTGCGGACCCAAGATAGATAAGGAAAGGCTGGAGTATGAGATATCTGTGGATAGCCTGAGTGGTCGTGGGGTTGGAAGACTCAGAGATGGGGTTGGGGGGTGGGGGGAAATCTGTGGCTCAGCCACGGGGACTCTGGGCGGGTGCGGTGACTCACCAACTCTGGGGTCGGGGCTGCAATTGCCGGTGCAGAGCCACAGAGAAGCCGAAGAGGCTACCCGGCTCGCCCTCCTTGCGCAGGGCGCCCATCACGTCCAGATTGAAGGCGATAGCCCCCGGGGCCAGCAGTCCGGCCATCAGGGAGCCAAGAAGGTAACAAATCCCGGGTGGGCACCGAGGATCGCGGCCCGGAGTCCCGGCCATGCGGCGAACCCTGGGAGCGCTCCCCACGAGCATAAGAAAACTCGCTCGCGCCTGGAGCCCCAGGTCTCCCACGGTGGGTCTTTGGTCTCGGGTCTCGCAGGTGTTTCAGGGGTCTCGCAATCTCTCTCCTCGCCACCCCTCTCCCGCCGCTCCTCCGCCCCGCCGATCCACCTCCTCGCTGCCCCGATGCCCCAGCACCAGCTAGGATGACTGCAGCCAGGATGACCGCAGCCCCCGCGAGCGCTCGGGTTCCCGCCTCCGCTCCCGGGGGCGCCCCCCCTCGGCCCCGCCCCCGGCCCCGCCCCTCGTGCGGCAGGTGGAGGCCTCGCCGCGTGGAAAAGGGAGGTCCAGGCTGGCGACTCCGGGTGGGAACGGGCCTTGCTCGCCAGGATCCCGGGGCAGGCTTCGGCCCCGCCCCCGCCTGCGCGCTCCTGCCCTTCCCCCCACTCCTGCCCAAGCCCGCGAGTGATGGGGGCGGCGCCTGGGAATGGGGAGGGAGAGAGAAGTACAGAAAGAAAGGGATCGAAAAAGAGAAAGGAGGGTAAGAAATGATAAGTGCTTGAAGCTAAAGGACAGCCTGGGAAGAGAGATGTAGACAGGGAGATGAAAGGGCAGGGTCCTGTGTGGCCCTTTGGTGCTCCCTTCTCTCCATGGTCAAGTAGAGCGCCTAGCGTGCTGTTCGAATCAAACCACATCCCGCCCCATCGCGTCCCACCCCTCAGAGCCCGGCAGTGACAACGGCTATGCTAGCCACATCGTCAACATTTAGGAGAACTGAGGGAAAGACAGAGGCGAGAAGAGAGAGAGAGAAACTCAGCAGGTATGGGGAGGAGAGCAAAGGAGGCAAGTTGAAAGAAAGAAAACAGAGAAATGAGATGTAGAAAGAAGGGCAAGAGTCTGATCTATAAGGAATGGTTGTGGGTGGGGGGCGTCCTGGCTGCCTCAGTCCCTAGAGCATGCGACTCTTGCTCTTAGGGATGGTGAGTTCCAGCCCCACGTTGGACACAGAGCTTACCAAAAAAAAAGGGGGGTGTGGATGGAATGAAGGGAGAAAAGAAAATTACTGAGGGTGATTGATAGAGGAAGAGGAAATTAATTAAGCTGGGGAAAAGGGAGTGGAGGGTCGAAGAAGGGCAAGGGCAAGGATGAAAAAGATTGGACCCAAGAGGCAGAGAGATGAAAAGGAGGTCTTTGGCTCTCGGACCCCTTCCCTGAAATGTCCCTTTCCCACCCTCTGACGGGAAAGAATTGGAGAAGGCAGCGACCCTGGGCTGGTCCAGGCAGGATCTGGGTGGGGCTTTGCAAGGATCTCCACCAGGGACCAGCAAGCCTGTCTTTTTTCCTCTCCCTTCCCCCCAGGCTGGGACAGAAGCAAAGGGAGGGGGTACATTTTCCAACCCTCTGCTATTTATAACTCCAATCCAGAAATGGGGCTAGGAGGAGAGATAGGAAATAATCTGGCACAACTGGAACCTCACTTGCTCCCACACCCTCTTCTCACTGGGTTTTGGTCTTGTGTATATCCACCTGTCTGTCTTTCCCTTCTCTCTCTCACCATCTGGTTTTGTCTCATCCCGAACTCTATTTCTGTCCCCTTTCTTGTCTCTATCATTTGGAACCCTTCTCCAAAGATTTCTCAATGTCTCTAATGTTGTCTCTATCATAACCTTAAGATTTTCTTTTCTCATCGGGCGCCTGGCTGGCTCAGCTGGTAGAGCATGCAACTCTTAATCTCAGGGTCATAAAGTTGAGCCCCATGCGGGGGGGAGAGATTACTTAAATATGAACTATCTCAAAAAATATTTTCTCTTCTCCCTCCCTTTCTTAAAAGCCCCAATGCACCCTACCTAATTTCTCTTCCCATGCTCCTTTTGTCCCTCTTACTTCTTTTTCCAAGATTATACTTTTAAAAACGAACAGAAAGGTAAGCTCTCACTCTCCTGGTCCTGGGACAATCCTTGCCCTGGGTAAGTTACTATACGTTTGAAGATCTGGGCCTCTGTTTTTGCAGCACTGCACTGTAGACATCCCCTCCAGGGGGGCTAGCACACCTCTAACTAGGGACTATCAAGGAAACACATGTGCTGCTAACGAGCCGGAACCAGGATCCTACTTTTATTATCCCCCAGATCTGCCCTCTCTATCCCTTTTCTATTGCAGAGCCCCAGACAGTAGAGCTGATATGAGAATGCAGAGTAGTACAGTCAGTATGGGACCCGGGACTCCTGACTCTGAGCTGAGATCTCCAACCAAGGTCAAATGTGTTTAGAGGCCCAGGTGCCTTCCTCTCTGCACCTGCGGCGTCTGCCTCCCTTCATCTTCACCCCGCTGGCTCCTGCTAAATCCAAGGCTGAAATCAGATGCCAAGAATCTGCTTCTGACCTCCTCTGCCCAAATATTTGAGAAGTCATCTCACCCGCCACAGGAGGAAGGAGCAGGAAAAGAGAGAGAGAGAGAGAGGCTGCCCAAAATTAGCCTGGCTATTAATAGTGGGGCAAGGGAGGCTGAGGGAGGGGAAATGTAGAGTCCTAGACCAGCCTAGTAAATTTAGACATGTCGATCTTCCCTAAAGGAAAAGTGAGACCGGATTGTTGGAATGGGACACAATGTTGTAGGTGAAGCTGGGGGCAGGGGGTGTGTGTGCGTGGAATAAAAAAGAAGCTAGAGGGCTCTGGAGAATGAAGCTCAGTGTTTGAATAAACAACTTGCCGAGAACTTCTTGTGTTTTAGTCAAGAGTTCGGAAATTCATGAAATTAAAATTATGGAGATGACGAACAGATTAGGGATTGCCAGAGGACAGGGGTGGGAGGAGGTGAGTATAAAAAGATAGCACATTACGCCTGAAACTAACATAACATCATGTGTAAATTATACTTCAAAAATAAATAAATGGGGTTGCCTGGGTGGCTCAGACGGTTAAGCGTCTGCCTTTAGCTCTGGTCATGATCCCCGGGATCCTGGGATTCAGCCCCAAGCCTGGGCTCCCTGCTCAGCGGGACTCTGCTTCTTTCTCTCCCTTTGCCTCTCCCTGGGCTAGTGCTCACTCTATCCCACGTTCGCGCTCTCTCTCTCTCAAATAGATAAATAAAATCTTTAAAAACTAAATAAATAAATCCCCCCCCAAAAAAGATAGTACAGGAAGTTCCTTTGTGGTGTTGAAGAAATCTGTACCTTGATTTGGTGGTATTATTCAAATCTACACACGGGATAAAATTGCACAGAACTACGCATGCGTGCGCACACTGACACACACACAAATGCATGTGTGTAGAACACTGACGAAAACTGAACAAGGCTGTGAGCTACTGAACAGTTTCCCTGTGTCAGCCTTCTGGGTTTGATATTGTGCTAGAGTGATATCAGATGTCACCAGAGAGGGAAGCTGGGTGAAGGGTACACGGGACTTCATGTACTATTTTTGCAACTTCCTCTGAGTCTATTTCAAAATAATTTTGAAAATTGATTAATGTCCAGGCCCAGCAAAGGCTTCAGCCCTATCAGAGCAGAAGCTGAGGCTTTCTCCAGCCCCTTCCCCCTCTAACAACCTTCTTTGCCTCCATCTGGGATCCCTGGTTTTCAGCTTCCCAGGATTACACATTTTCTAGCTGCTGCCTCTAGCTTACAAGCAAAGACTTCTAGAACACATTGCAGGGTTAACTTCTCCCTCCAGTTCATCTGGCAGCAGAGCCCTGGAGCAAATGTCCCAGGGTCAGCCTCTTCCTCCCCAACACACACAACATGAGGACTTTCTCACCCCACCCACCTCTCCAGCACTGGAATCCTTCTGCCTGCCTCTGAATTCTGGCTGTAGCCGAAGCTCGAACTATGGGAGTGGCTGGGAGAAAGAGAATATAAATGTGAGAGGAATCACTGGGGAAATGACTTGACTGCTCTCATCATTGAGGATCCAAGGGAAACCCATGCATTTTCTGGAGGACTGGGAGGTCACTTCCCACAGGGAGCCATTTAGACTGTCTTGAGGGCCCCTTTTCTTTGAGCACTGGCTTCAGGCCAACATTTGGAACGTGGCCACACCACCAACAGAACCCCCCTCCTTGAAACCCAGCCAGACTCCCCAGTATGAGAAGCCCTCTGCACTCACTCCATGTTCTCCTTTAGTCCTCACTCAACCCTTAACAACTCAGCAGCTTCTGGCCCTCATGTTTGGCCCAGGCATTCAGTTTAGAGTTTGGTAAGTAAAGCTCAGAAAAAGACCTCAAAAGAACAAGGAAATGAGGACGCCTGGGTGGCTCAGTCATTAGGTAGCTGCTTTCAGCTCAGGGTCCTGGGATTGAGCCCCACATCGGGCTCCCTTCTCCCTCTCCCACTCCCCCTGCTTGTGTTCCCTCTCTCGCTGTGTCTTTCTCTGTCAAACAAATAAATAAAATCTTAAAACACACACACACACACACACACACACACACACAAGGAAATGAGTGGGGAAGGAAAGGAGCATGGAGCTGCATTCATTCATTTTAAGAGAAAATAATTTGGAGGGTGGGGAGGCGTGTAAGGAGATGTGGGAAGAAATTTCAAATGTCAAGAATCATTCTCAGAGATTCATGAAGCTTGTGTCCGTCTCAACCAAAGGTGGGTGGGGAGCTGAGCTTCAACTCAGCAGAAACTGAAGGTACACAGTGAGCAGCAAAAGCCTAGAAAAAAATAGAATCTGGAGGATGATGCTGGAGAGATCAGCTGGGGTCTCCAGATAGAGGTACCCAAGTCCTCTGCCCAGCTCTAGGGCAAAGGAACAGCGGGGGGGGGGGGGGGGGG
>JAPYYJ010001663.1:0-13877 GCA_028533885.1 Nasua narica | reverse complement strand
TATTCTAAATAATCTCAATAGATTAATATTTCACCATTCACAAATTTAATTCAAAATGGATCACAGACCTAAATGTTATATACAAAACTGTAAAGTTCTTGGCATATAATATCAGAGAAAACGTAAATGATCTTATATATGTCAGTGTCTTTTAGAGACACACCAAAGGCATGATCAATGAAAGAATTGATAAGCTGGGCTTCATTAAAATTTAAAAACTTCTGGGAAAGACAGTGCTGG
Organism: Nasua narica; assembly: GCA_028533885.1. NCBI lineage: Eukaryota > Metazoa > Chordata > Mammalia > Carnivora > Procyonidae > Nasua > Nasua narica. Next base: position 13,637 of record JAPYYJ010001663.1, on the reverse strand, counting down.
TAGAAGCCCCAGAATGAGAGAATATATTTGCAAAGATCTATCTAATAAAGGGCTCTTAAAACTAAAAAACAAGACAATCAGCCTGATTTTTAAAATGGCCAAAGTCCATAACAGACACATATCTAAAGAAGACAAAGAGATAAATAAGTATGTGAAGAACTGTTCCACATCATCTGTCATTGGGGAAATGACAAGTAAACAAGAGGGAAATGATTACTGCATACTGAATAGAATGGCCAAAATTGGGAATACTGACAATACCATACCAGGATGTAGAGAGACAGGGAACTCATTCATTGCTGGTTGAAATGCACAATGGTACAGCCACTCTGGAAAACAGTTTGGCAGTTTGTTAAAAAACTAAACATACTTTTATAATCCAGCCATCATATTTATCCAAATGCGTTGAAAACTTATCTCTGTCAAAAATCTGCACACAGATGTTTAGATAGCCACCTTATTCATAATTTTGAAAACTTAGGAGCAAACAGGCTATCCTTTAGTAGGTGAATGGATAAACATACTGTGATACACCCAGACGATGGAATATTGTTTAACACTAAAAAAATGAACTGTCAAGCACAAACGGACAGAGAGAAACCTTAAATGCATATTGCTAAGTGAAAGAAGCCAATCCAAAAAAGCTACATACTTTATGATTCCAAATATATGACATTATGGAAAAATCAAAACTGGAGACTAGTATAAAGATGAAGGGTTGGTGGGGGATGGAGATGAAGTAGTAACAGGATTTTTAGGGCAGTGAGAAAACTCTAATGCCATAATGATGGATACAAGTCATTATACATTTGTCCAAATCCATAGAATTTATATCACCGAGAGTGAAACCCAAAGTAAACTTTGGACGTTGGATGATCATGGTAGTGTCAGTATAGTTCCATCACTTGTAACAAATGTATCACTCCTATTAGGGACTGTTGATAATGGTGAAGGCAGGCTATGCTTGTGTGGAGGTAGGGAGTATATTGGAAATATGTGTGCTTTGCCCTCAATTTTGCTGTGAACCTAAAACTGCTCTAAAACAATTGTCTTAACTAAAAAAAAATAATTTAGTTTAAAAATTTTTTAATATAAAAAATAGGAGTGAGAGGAAGAGATGGCTTCTTTCCTGCTACTGGCTATTGTTTGGGGTGAACTAGCTTGAGATGAGCCTGTATACTGTGGTTGTAAAGTTGTGGTTGGCAAAGTAGGTGGAATTTTTGAGAGAGAACTAGATGATGTCTTTGAGTTGCTAAATCAACCAGCTTTGTTTCCATCCTATGTAAGAATAAATAATTTTCTTTAAAGATTTTATTTGTCAGAGAGAGAGATCACAAGTAGGCAGAGAGGCAAGCAGAGAGAGAGGGGGAAGCAGGCTTCCGCTGAGCAGAGAGCCTGATGCTGATGCTGATGCGGGGCTCTGATCCCAGAACCCTGAGATGATGACCTGAGCTGAAGGCAGAGGTTTTAACCCACTGAGCCACCCAGGTGCCCAAGAGTAAATCATTTCTTTAAAAACCATTTTTAATTGGCGTTCTTCTGCACTTGAAAGCTACAAAGGTTGCAATTACAGAACTAACTATGAGCATTAATTTTATGTCCTGAAAGAGTGCAGCTTTAAAAATCTCCTTAATACCATATCGAATTAGGAGAATAACTTTTCTCCCTCTTCTGCCTCTCTTTCCCCCTTCCCTGTCTCTCATTACCCACCCTGTACTCCCCACTTTCTCCAGCTTCCTTAGAATACGTTCGTTACTGTGTTCTTTTACAAAGATGATTAAGGGGCATGTAAAATCTCTTTGTCTGCTGTCATCCAAAGTGATCGATATTCTCAAAAACTAAATATTTCTAGTTACTTTTGTGCTTCTGTTTGACTTTAATTTTTATCTGTCTTATGAATTTTGTCCATGAGTTTGATACATTCAAGCCAGCAGATATTTATTGAGCATCCATTGTATTGCTCTGGACTTCTTAAAGTTTGGATTGCATTTGTTGTAGTGAAGAGATTAAGTTTTATAAAGCATCCCTTGCCACGTGTAAGATACATTATTTGAGATGAAATGTTTCTGTTTTTTAGTTTAACCAGCAGAATTAACTAATTATATTATTTAAAATATAGCTGATTATAAGTTACATATTCATTGTTGAGTTATCTGGTAGAATTATTCTTGCTACATATTTTCAGCTTATGAGATTCATGCAATCTCTCTAGTATTTAAGTATATACAATCTTGGATCTCTAGCTATTGCAACTTTTCTAAAGGGATGGAAAAAAAGATAGCATGCTTTATTACCTAAATTATTCCTTAGCCATTCCTTTCCCTTTCTGTGCAACTATAGAAAGGAAATAGAGAAATGCATCATTTATAGGCTAATGATAGTTCTGTTCTATGTGTGTAAGTATTAAGCTAGATTTCAGCTTCCTTAAGGTGTGTGGAAACTCAGCCTCCTGCCCAAATTGCTGAGCAATTTACTTGCAGCAGTTTTGCTGCTCTCCAAATTCTCAAGAGAAGCCACAGCTGGTCTAGCTTTGAATAAATAGGGATTAAACTACGTACACTTAATTGAAGTCGTCAATATAGTATTTTGATGAAGAGCATGTCTTTGGAGGCAGTTTCCTCATCTTTAAAAATAATGTTAAACTATACAATAATTTTGCAGAATAAAACAGCTATTTCAAGTGCTTTATGCAGTGCCTTCCAAAATAAAGATCTATAGGGTTGCCCTCATTTTCTGAGATATTCTCCCCATTCCACATAGTTACTGTAATACAGTATGTTGATAAAATATTTGTACATAGAATATAACTCTTTTACTTATTCTTACCTGATTGGTACACAAGTGAGGATCTAACCAAAGTTGAGTCAATCAAAATACTATTTTAGCGTTTTTGAATGAAAAGACTTGTCTTTGGACTGCTGAGTTCTAAGAGTAAATCTCAGGATCTATGATGGATGACTTTGTTTCCTACCATGAAGAAAAGTGTTCTTGGTGAAGAGAAAAAAAAAAAAAAAAGAAGCTGATGCATGGAAAAACAGAGATAAAAGATGGTCCTGAATGTTTCAAGCTTGATTCTAGCTGTCCTTGTGGCCTAGCCATCCCCTTCGTTACCTAAATTTTAGTTGTTTGGTACTCAATTCCATGAGGTATTTCACTTATTTTAATAAATATATTTTGCCTGACTCGTTTAATTTAGATTTCTGCCACTTGTATCCAGTAGTGCTACCTAATACATGGGGTTTTTTTTTTTTTAAGATTTTATTTATTTATTTATTTATTTGAGAGAAAGCAGGAGAGGGAGCTAGACAGCACAAGCAGGGGGAGTGGCAAAGGGAGAGGAAGAAGCAGGGAGATCAGCAGGGAGCCCCACAGGGAACTCAATCCCAGGAGCCAGGAATCTTGACCTGAGCGGAAGGCAGACACTTAACAAACTGAGCCACCCAGGCGCCTCTCTAATAAAGTATTTAATAGTAACTATTAAGGACAATATGAGAACTAGACTATTTAATATACTTAGTTAAAACACTTTCACTTCAAGTTACTTTGCTCTGCAAAATACTGATGACTTTTCATATTATAATCTGAAATTTTAAGTTTCCATAGAGGTTTTCAAAGTATTTCTTGAGAAAGAATCATAGCATACATCTTAGAACTGGTTTTTAATTCATTTATGGAAAGTTGTCCATACCTGGGAATTTGGATAACCATCTGTTAGAGGGAGTTCTAGAATGTGCTTTGTTCTAGGACCCCAAAATCAATTACAGAAGTCTTCTGCTAACCTCCAGCACATTAGAATATCATGATTCCTAGCAGGTTTTCTTCATTAACATTTTATTTTGTTTAAACCTCTCTAGTGCCTATGAGATATACACCTTTGAGCCAGGTACAATATGGTCATAAAATTAGTTTGCTTTCTGTAGATATTTATTACTTAATTATGAAGCCATGACATAAACCTAAAATTGAGCAGTTACCAAAATGCCAGCTGTGTGGTACAGATGATAATGTCAGGATAGAGAGATCTAAGTATACTAACATGGTCCTGAAGACTTGGTATAGGAGATATAACTTGACCTAGGCCATGAAGAGTAGAAGGGATTTGGGCAGGAGAAAGACATTCTGGGCAAAGGGAACAAAGGGGAAAGATAAAAATGTGCATTACTAATTCCATTAGTAGAGATTAACTGTTGTGGTTCCAGCTACAGGTTAGTGGCTTTTGAATATTAAGTTATGGCAGTAGAAGGGAGATGATTTGTGGTGATAGTCACTAAAGGTGATTGAGCAGGGTAGCTAATGGTTTTGGTGAATGTGAAATTGCCTTCTAAGCTTGATCTGCTAGCAGGTAAACCAGTTGAATCTCTAATATGCTTTGAGGATGAGAGGATAAGGTTGGTAGGTAGTAGTGGATTTAAAAATAAAGTTAATTAAAACACAATCTAAGGATTTTTCCAAATAGCTGTAAGTATACAAAGCATCACTTCTGTACCAAAGTAAACTAGAGTTCTCGTATTTGAAGCAGCTGCAGACGTCCACCAGCTCCCTACAGAACCATATCCCCAAGGCTGAGGTTCACCATGGAGCTTCCTTGAGTGCAGTTTTGAGAAAAGCCAGGCATCATAACTTATTTATGAAGGAGTAGGACAAGTTTGGATCTGATAAGGCCTAGGTTAAGTTCAGCTGAGCTGAAAACTGAGTGGACCAGAAACTGAGCATTTGAGGATAATATCCAAATACTAAATATGGGAGTTTCAGTTGGATAGCAGTACAAACAAAAGAGAAAGGAAAAGAATTACTGAGAAAATTATGATTAAAAATTCATAAGAAAAATGAAGCCAGGCCTCAGAATGTTTTGAAGGAGAATGATTAGTTTTAAATAGAGTATGGTTAAATGGGTAGTCGAGCATTACAAATAGAGGCTATATGGTAAATTAACAAATGGCACATACCATGCAGCCCAGCTGCCTTGCTTGAATACTGATTCTGCCACTGTCCTATGATCTTGATTAGTAAGTTCTTTAAACCTTTCTACGCCTTGATTTATATGTTAAATAAGGAAACACATTCAGTTCTTAAACCCTGCAGGGTAAAGGGCTTAGAGCAGTCCTAGCATAAAGTAAGCACACATAAGTGTTAATTGTTGTGATTGCTAGGATTACTGTTCTTAAATTACAGCTAATATACATGAACACTTTCAGTACTCGATCAAGGGCAGAATTACAGAATTGACTTCTTGCTCTGAAGGTTGTGGTTGAATCCATGTAAGTGTATGGATTCTCAGTCTCCTTCTTGTACAAATGTACTGTTTCATTTTCTTTCACTTTATCATTTCTAACTTTTCACTTTTCTACTTTCCTACCCGGTATAGTTTTCTCTTAGTCCAGGCTGATCCTGAAATCTGCTTTACATTAAAGCTTCTACACAAAATATTGAGACTATGTAAGTGCAGTTTTTAGTTCCTAGATTTTACTTAAGGTACCTTCCTTGCATCTAACCCTTTTCCTGGCCTGTGCTTGGGATCCACCATGGATTCCCTTGTTTCTCACAGCCTCGTTCCATAGGTTACCCAACCTTGTTTGCCTGTGTTTCATAAACTGCCTCTGGAGCTCACTGTAACACAACATATAAATCAAAATATAATTCAGGATTTTTCTGAATACTTTTTTAAAAACTTTGTTTTGAAGGAGTTATAGATATGCTAGACATTGCAGAAATAGTACAGAGAGATCCTTTGTTTCCATTAACCAGATTCTTCAAATGGTGACATCATACTGTACATTACCAAAACAAGGAAACCAGTGCAAACTGATATTTGCACAATACAACTAATTAAAGTGGAGACTTCTTTTGGATTTCACCAGGTTTTTTGCATTCACTCATCTGGAGGAAAATCGGATGTGGTAGTAGTGGTAATGTCCTTGTGAATAGTTTTATGATTTTTTGTCACATGTGTAGATTCGTATAACCACCAACATGTTTAAGCTACAGAACTGTTGCATCACCAGAAAGAGCTCCTTCATGTTCTAATCACTTGTATAGCTCTTCTGTAAAGTACCAGCCCAGCATATGCCTGTGGCCCAACCCCAGGTAGTTAGCAATCACTGATCTTCCTAACCTATGTAATGTATATCATCTTCTTTCAGGATAATTGCTTATAAAAGTTATAGCAGTTTTTTTTTTGTTGTTTTTATTTGGGGAGGGTGGGGAGTTAATTTTTTGTTGTCCTAATCATATGCACAAAATTTCTGAGTACTTACATAAGAATTTAAAGAAAAGTGTAGTTCAAAAACTGATCAGATGATCAAAACCATATGATTGAGTGAGTTAACCTTTGTTATTTGAGTCCAGTGTGTGTATTGAATAATTCTAGTTGAGATTATTTTTAGGGGGGCGCCTGGGTGGCTCAGTGGGTTAAAGCCTCTGCCTTCGGCTCAGGTCATGATCTCAGGGTCCTGGGATCGAGCCCCGCATCGGGCTCTCTTCTCAGCAGAAAGCCTGCTTTCTCCTCTCTCTCTGCCTACTTGTGATCTCTCTATCAAATAAATAAATAAAATCTTAAAAAAAAGATCATTGAGATGCAATAGTTTCTTTAAAAAACCGAATATCTAAGAAACATTTTTTTGAAATGGGTACCTGATACTTAAGAAATGTCTAGTATGGTAAATTGTTTTTAGAATTTTTAATAAATAGCTTTTCATTTGGTTTAAATGTTATTTTCAATTTTTTTCTTTTGCTTTTTGTAACATGAACATGGTAACTTGTAATATGTACATAGTAACATGGTAACGTGTACATGATAATAACTCCAAATACCAAATAGTGAAACAACTTCAATTTCACAAATAGTGAAAATTAACTCTTTCTCACACTTTAAACCCTAGTCCGCCAGTTCACCCAGAGGTAATCACTGTATTAGTGTCTTGAGTATCCTTCTAAAGATATTTTATGCATATTCAGACCTAAGTGGTGTATTAACTACTTTTATCATACAGTTGTTCTGCGCCTACATTTTTTTTCATTTATCACTCTGCTTTAGAGGTTTTCCATTGATAAGGAACAGTGAGGTCTGCTTGTTATTTTAAAATGGGAGCATAGTGTGATACTGTGATTTATAATCCTCTTTCTCAGTGCTCAGCTCCTAAAAACCCTTGGAATTTCCTGTGAGAGAGCAATGAAAGATGTCTTTTTTATGTTAATGATGTGACTTTTAGAAAGGTTAGATTGGGGTAGTTGCCTGTGGAGCCAACCTTATGATTAGAGGATGGGGACTTTCGTCCTCCCCTACCCCCATCACTTCTGGGGAGTGGAGGAACTGGAGATTAAGCTCAGTTGCCAGTTTAATCATTCGTGCCTATGTAATGAAACCTCCACAAAAACCCTGAAGGAGGGAGTTTGGAGAGCTTCTGGGTTGGTTAACTAGAAACACACTTACCACTGTGCTGGACACCGGATGTTACCAGGATGGAAGTTCTTTGTTCAGCATCTCACTCTGTTTCTCTGACATCTGGCTGTTGATTCGTATCTTCTAATATCCTTGTAATAAACTGGTAATCTAGTGAGAAAACTGGTTTCTTGAACCCTGTGAACACCGTAGCAAGGTGGGAGCCAGGGGAACCTCTGATTAATAGCTGTTAGGTTAGAAGAAGTACAGGTGTACACAACCTAGACTTGCTATTGGCATTTGAAGTGGGGGGCGGGGGAAACTGAGTTTTATAGGACAGAATCTATAGCCCATGGGATCTGATGCTCTCTGCTAGTTGATAGTGTCAGAATTGAGTTGAATGGTAAGACCAGCTGGTGTTAGAGCACTGCTTGGATGTGTGGAGGAAAAAAAACCCACACATTGGGATTGGATGTAGAATCCTTACATAGTGTTTCATTTCATGGGTGTTCAACTAGAAGTTCTCTCATCTGGTAACTTTCATAATTGGTAGTTAATAAGTTAAATCAGTCTGACAGAGGGAACCATAAAAAGTGATCTTTAAGCATTTTACTGCAACAATGTGTTATTTGCCAGCCATTTATTTCATAATTGAGCCGAGGCTTTTTTGTTGACACTATTGTTCATTTTTATCATACTTGTACAGACCTACCCCCGGTACATTATCTTTATTTAACCCATTTGGGGTTTCTTTAAGTGGTGGGAGAATTTAGACATTGAAGAATCAAACATCTCCATTTGTTTACTGTTTGCCTTAGTGATTGGATTCTCAGCCACACCCAATTCAATAGCACTTTTTTTGATATCATGTGGTGTTCAACCTTGTGATCATAGAAACAATTTGCTTTTTTCATTCCTATTTTATCAGTTTAAATAATGCTTAAGTAAATCACATAGTTATGATTGCAGGTACAATTTGCACAAACTGTTGTGGTGACAAATATATCCTACCCTTGATAAATAGATACCCAGCGGTGGGAACGAAAGTGCAGGGGTTAACTAGTGGTAGCCTAATAGTCAAAGTATGTGGTGTGCCAAAGCCATCTTTAGTTTTACTCAGGAAACAGAGAATGTTGATTAATCATGTGAGTTGGTTAAATGAAGGTTGATTAAGAACTTCTTGTGTTTCATTTTAATCATTCCCCTTTGGTGGGCATTTAAATTGTTTCCATCATTTTCCTTCCTACAATAATCAATAAATATACTTATTTTGTTTGCAGATACGTTAGATTATCTTGAAAAGATTGCTTGAAATAGAATTAGTACATACGAAGGGATAGTCATTTTTTATATTAATAAATTTTGCTAAAGAGACCTTAAATATTTTAATTTTCAGTTATTAATTGTAGTAAAATGTGATTCGTAAATTTATTTCTTTTAAAATTAACCAGAGTGTTCCTTTTTTCCTTCATTGTGATTTGTAGAGAGGAAAACTATGCTCATGAGTCATAAAATACATGAGTAGTATTCAAGGCATTGAGTTATAGAATTGCAGACATCTCACACATAAATGACTCACTTTGTGTGTACACTGTGTGTGTGTGGTTTATCCTTCGTAATAGATATGTTTCTCAGGTTGAGTAAGTCTGATCATATTTAAACACTCTCGGGAAGTTTGCTGTCTTAATGATTGACACTGAAAAGCCTTAAACCAAGGATCTTTCATTAAAATGGCTAAATTAGGATTCAGCTTTGAATAAAGACTGAGATTTTGGTGGTTCTGTGTTAGCTTTTTCAAAAACTATTCAGTGATTTTTGTGCAAAGCATTCTGTTTGCTGTGGTATATATTGGAATAAAAAAAAATGCTCTTATGGAAATTAATTGCGGTAAGAGACAAGAGCTCTTAGCTTATTAAATAACATTAATAGTCACTATACCAACCGCCTTTTACTGAAGTACCTGTTACTATTATAAGGACAAAAACAATGTTACAAATATATTAAAATTATATAAAGAAGCCAGTGAAGAGCCAGTGATAATTATGTTACACACATCTTTATAATACCTTTGTATGCTACTGTTAAACCTTTTTTGAATTGCCTGTTAATATTTTTCTAACCCCTCTTTTGACTAGCAGCTTTTTCCCCCTAATTTATTCTCCATTGTCTAACTATTCTTTCTTAGAGTAATTGGAATATTGCCAAACTAGAAAATGATTATGATGTGAAATAAACTTCATTTTCTTAAATCTTGAAAGCTGTAACCTTCTAATATGGTAAAATACCCCAAAATACAATACCTTTTTAAATGAGAAATTTAGGGATGCCTGGGTGGCTCAGTCAGTTAAGCATCTGCCTTCAGCTCAGGTCATGGATCAAGTCCCACATCAGGCTCTTTGCTCAGCAGGGAGATTGCTTTGCCCTCTGCTTGTGTGTGTGTTCTCTCTCTCTCTCTCTCTCTCTCTCTCTCTCACACACACACACACACACACACACACACACACAAATACATTTAAAAAAAAGAGAGAGAGAGAGAACTTTATTTCTCCTAGTAGTATAGGAGTTAGTGGTCCAGGTTTGTGGAGCAACTCTGTTCTATAAGATCATTCAGAATCATGACATGATATTGGCCTACCTCTATAGCGTCAAAACTGGCTCAATTTCACATCTGCCTTCCAGCCTTTGGGTGGTGGGAAAGTATTAATCCAAATGTAAGGTGGCTGTCTTTTAAGTTTAGGATGACCTGAAAGTTGTGTCTTTACTTCCAAATCACATACCACACTGGACCACACTAAGTAACAAAACTTAAAGGTAGACTTGGGAGTATATTCTTTCACTATGTGGATAAATTACTTGATACAACTTTATTCCTATAGACAAAGGGGAAAATAAATAATGGAAAACAATTAACAGTCTATCACAAATCCTCTATCCAAAAAATTGGATGTAAATTTCAAAATAAGTCTAAATAAATAGCTTTCTCAGAAACAACACTTTTGGGGCCCTGGGGTGGTTCAGTCGGCTCAGGTCATGATCCCAGGGTCCTGAGATTGAGCCCCATGTTGGGCTTCTGCTCAGAGGGGAGATGGCTTCTCCCCCTCCCCTGGCTTTTGCTCTCTCACTCTCATTATCTCTCTCTCAAATAAACAAATAAAATCTTTTAAAAAGAAAAAGAAACAACATTCTTGTAACTTTAGATGAGGTGTAAATATGAATTAAAAATCCCTGAATGTGATTCTGCCTGAGGATCTTGCTTCCCAAACTAGAGATCATTGGTGTTTGAGGGGGAGAGGTACATGAAGCCTTGCATTAGATGTATCTTCTTTTCTTGAAGGAAGATTTGGAAGAGTATGTATTTTTTAATTGAAGTATAATTAAATACATTATTATATTAGTTTCAGGTGTACAATGTAATGATTGAACAGTTTTATACATTTCTCAGTGCTTGTCAAGATGGGTGTGCTCTGAATCCCCTTTATCTATTTTACCCATTCCCTCAACCTGCCTCCCCTCTGGCAACCACCAGTTTGTTCTCTGTATTTTAGAGCGGTTTTTTTGTTTGTCTTTTTTTTCTTTGTTCATTTGTTTTGTTTCATAAATTCATATGGTATTTGTCTTTTTCTGAATGACTTATTTCACTTAGGTACCCCTTAGGTCCATCCATGTTGTTGCAAATGGCAAGTTTTGTTCTTTTTTATGGCTAACTAATAGTCCATTGTATATGTATACACATCTTCTTTATCTAGTTATCTGTGGATGGATATTTGAGCAGCTTTCATAGCTTCGCTATTATATTCAGTGCTACAATAAACATAGGGGTGCACGTGTATCCCTTTGAATTAGTGTTTTTGTTTCCTTTGGGTAAATATCCAGTAGTGGAATTACTGGATCCTATGGTAATTCTATTTTTAATTTTTTGAGGAACCTTCATACTGCACAGTTTGCATACATTTGCACAGTTGCTGCACCACATGCCCACCAGCAGTGCAGCAAGCCCCGAGTCATATAGATTTCTTGATATATTTAGATATTAGCTGCTTGTGGGATTTATCATTTGTAAGTCTCTCTTCCCATTCAGTAGATTGCCTTTTTGTTTTATGATGGTTTCCTTCACTGTGCAAAATGGAAGACTATGTATTTTGTATTTTTTATATTTACAAAGATAGGAATATATTTCAAAGCCACAAATAAAATTGGCAGGAACTTTAAGAAATCCTTAAGATTGTTTTAAGGGATAGCTTCAAATCCCCAGAGAAAAATTTTGAGGTACCCGTGGAAACATTTTGATAAGCAAATCTTTTGTTAAGGTTTGTTTTATTTAGGGGCGCCTGGGTGGCTCAGTGGGTTAAAGCCTCTGCCTTAGGCTCAGGTCATGATCTCAGGGTCCCGGGGTCAAGTCCCGCATCGGGCTCTCTGCTCAGCATGGAGCCTGCTTCCCCCTCTCTCTCTGCTTGCCTCTCTGCTTACTTGTGATTGCTCTCTTCTCTGTCAAATAAGTAAATAAAATCTTTAAAAAAAAAAAAGGGGGGGTTTGTTTTATTTAGTTAGGTCAATAGTTCCAAACTGTATAAAACTGTGGAAGTATTCTGAGGGGAAAAATAGGATGAAGTAAAGGAATTTTGCCTATATATATCAGCAGCATAGGCATTTTTATTCAAAGAAAGCCTAAGAAGCTATTTCTCTCTCACCTTAGATTTTATTTTTGTTCTACTTAAAAAAGCCATCCCTTTAAGGCCAAAATATTTTTTTGTTTGTTTTAGGCATTTCTTCTCCTAGCATGGAAATATTCTGTTAATGGATTCTGACTTAGACTAGGGTTATGGGACTAGTAAGTTGGTAGTTAATGGTTTTCCTTCATTTAAAATATACTGAAATTAATTCTGTATTAAAACTTATGTTCCACCATTCCTCTTCTTACAGGACAATGAAAAGAGAACTCCACTGCACGCTGCTGCCTATCTTGGAGATGCAGAAATTATTGAACTGCTTATTTTATCTGGTATGGTAAAGCTCTGGTTAATAAGAGCACAGCATGCATATTTTTGTCATAATTAATAATTATCAAGCCTGGTTGACTATTTCTTTATATTTGTTTCACAGTTGAAACTTGATTGTTCATTCTACAGCTGATCTTATATCATGTGTCAGGTACTGTTTTGTGCTTAGAATATGTCAAAGAGCAAAACAAAGATGACTGCCCTTGGGGGGTATATGCTCCAACAAGGAAAAACAGGCTGTAAATACAAGTAAATGTTAGAAGATGTTAGAAGATGATTAAGTACTATAGAAAAATTAAAAAGTAGGTCAGGATAATAGAGTGAGATGAACAATGTATAGTCTCAGGCATTATATAGAATATTCATAGTAGACCTGATTAACCGCAGAGTAACTGGGAGATAGCTGCAGTTCTACTAGGAGGAGGTGATATGGCTCGGACCAAGTGCAGTAGTGTAGGTAGTGAGAAATGGTGTGATTATGATATATTTTGAAAGTGATGCCAGCAAGGTGTCTGTCTTTAAATAGCTTTTATCTGACTCTTTTTGAGGGCCTGTAAAATACATTTTAGAAACCTGTACTTTATCTTTTAATTTTTCCTAAGCTGTTTAAGACTTCGCAATATGCAGTAATGGTAGAACTATTTCTTATGGAATAGCTCTTATTGTGATCAGACTGTCTGCAGTCAAACAGCTTAGAAATATTTTTGTTGTAGCCAAATTATTATAAATTATGTTTATTGGAAAAGTATGTCCATGTTTGAATTGTGGTTGTGTTGCCAGATTGTAGATTGACACATAATGCAACTGGAAAAATATTATCATCCATTTAATATTTGGGAGTAGGAGCATTGAAAGAATTTTTTTTTTTTAAGATTTTGTTTATTTATTTGAGGGAGAGAGAGAGAGAGATTGAGAGAGCGTAGGAGAGGAGAGAAGGCCAGAGAGAGAAGCAGACTCCCCGAGGAGCTAGGAGCCCAATGTGGACTCGATCCTGGGACTCTGGGATCATGACCTGAGCCAAAGGCAGTCACTTAACCAACAGAGCCACCCAGGCGCCCCGAAAGAATTTTTGAATGAAGATCTCATTCAGTAGCCTAAATAGAGGGGTCTTAGGTAGATCGGTCAGTTAAGCATCTTACTCCTGATTTAGGCTCAGGTCTGATCTCGGGATCATGAAATTGAACCCTGCGTCAGACTCCGTACTGGACGGAGTCTGCTTGAGATTTTCTCTCTCCCACTCCCTCTGCCTGTACTCTCTTTTG